>CAIGQZ010035256.1:1380510-1392000 GCA_903798205.1 Danio tinwini
ATTTATTTATTTATTTAGATATGCATTTATTTATTTATTTAGATATGTTTTTATTTATATATTTAGATATGCATGTATTTATTTATTTAGATATGCATTTATTTATATATTTAGATATGCATTTATTTATATATTTAGATATGCTTTTATTTATATATTTAGATATGCATGTATTTATTTATTTAGATATGCATTTATTTATTTATTTAGATATGCATTTATTTATATATTTAGATATGCTTTTATTTATATATTTAGATATGCATTTATTTATATATTTAGATATGCATGTATTTATATATTTAGATATGCATTTATTTATATATTTAGATATGCATTTATTTATTTATTTAGATATGCATTTATTTATTTATTTAGATATGCATTTATTTATTTATTTAGATATGTTTTTATTTATATATTTAGATAAGCATGTATTTATTTATTTAGATATGCATTTATTTATTTATTTAGATATGCATTTATTTATTTATTTAGATATGCATTTATTTATTTATTTAGATATGCATTTATTTATTTATTTAGATATGTTTTTATTTATATATTTAGATATGCATGTATTTATTTATTTAGATATGCATTTATTTATATATTTAGATATGCATTTATTTATATATTTAGATGTTTTTTTTATATATTTCTTAAAAAAATTAATACATTTAAATATTTATTTGCTTATTTAAATATATTTATTTATTTACTTATTCACTTATATATTCACTTATGTATACATTTACTTACTCATATATTTACTTGTTTACATTTTTACTTATTAATATATTTAGTTATATACATATTTACTTATCTAAATGTATGTTTACTTATTTATAGATTTACTTATATACTTGTGTATATTTAAGTATATATTTACTTATTTATTGGCTTTCTTGTTTACTTATTTACATATTTATTTATGTACTCATTCTTTATTTTTATTTATTTACTTATTTAATAAATTATTCATTTACTTATATATTTATTCACTTACACACTTATGTATACATTTACTTCTTTTTTAGCTTTTGCTTATTTACATATTTATTTAAATATTTATTTACCTATATATTGGCTTATTTACATTCATACTTATTTACATATTTATGTACTTATTTATCTATTTACATTTTTATTTCTTTCTTTATTTACTTATTTATTTAATTAATTATTTAGTTTATTTAGTATATTTATTCACATATACTTATGTATTCACTTATTCATATATTTACTTATTTACATATTTAATTATTTATTTACTTTCTTTATTTAATTAATTATTTAAATTGTTTTATTTATCTACTTATTTATTGGCTTTCTTATTAACTTATTTATATATTTATTTACCTGTTTATGTACTTATTTATTTATTTATTTACATTTCTATTTACTTATTCATTTAAATATTTTTTTATTTACTTATTGAGTTGTTTACATATTTATTGACTTATATATTTACTTACGTTTTAATGCCATATCAGCAGCATTGGCTATATTCATGGAAACACTTGTACAAAGTATTTAATATATAATTTACAATCATAACGGTTTCTTAATAACCAAGTATTAATACATCAAACGTACTAAAAACATACAATTAACACCAATAAAAAAACTCTTTCAATTTGATTAATACTGTAATAAATATTCCAAAATTAAACACCTTTTAAAACAATCAAATAAAACACAAACACTGAATAAAAGCTTCTCTAATATCGTTTAAAAATATACATACTATTATACTAAGTTTTAAAATTAAAATATTCTTACAAAACTTACAAACAGGTTTCTCTTCACTGCAAAAATGCTTTTCCTAATAAGAGTTTTTGTCTTGTTTCCAGTCCAAATATTTAAAAATTCTTAAATCAAGAAGTATTTTCTAGACAAGCAAACAATATTGTCTTGTTTTCAGAAATAATGATTTAAAATGAAGAGAGTTTTTCCTTAAAACAAGCCAAATAATCAATTTAGAAGTTTAAATTAAACTTGAAAGCATTTTTGCAGTGTTTCCTTTTCAATAAATATGAGTGTGTAGGTCTTGAGTGTGAAAAAGATTTCTCATAGTAACATGAGCTAAGCACAGTAAAAAAATACAACCCTTTAATAGTAAAATGAGTGTGAACTGAAGGTAAACCTGAAATTAAATGCATTTAAGTTTTGTGAATACTTACATGGACATCCGGGAGTGTTGACTGTTTGATGGGCCTGATATCCATCTCCATTAGCACTGAACGGCAAAACTTTCACATGGTACTTCACTCTGGGGTCTGCAGAACAAAATATATTAACATTACAAAAAAGTGACGTCTTAATGATATGTAAAGTGCAGTACACTATATGAACACTAGGTGGAGCTGCAGGATCTGTTCCAAATATATCAGAATATTTGGATTTATGCAAATGATCCTTAACAAACATCACAAACAATGATTGATTATAAAAAGTCAATAAATAAAAAAGTCATTTGATTATGTTGTGATAGCATGCCTGTTTGTTTGCATGCATGTTCATGTTTCAGAAAGGGTTCATGCATTAAAAAAACAGACATTTTAATTGATTCAATTGACATTTAAGGCTAAATATATTAATCTATTTAACTCAAAAAGTGTTGATTTAATTAGTTTAATTAACTGAATACAAAACACTGGTCAGTTAAATTTGTTTACTGATATGCAAATGATCCTTTTACTGTGTACAAACATCACAAAAAAACGTAATATGATAATAAATCAACAGATAAACAAGCAAATAAAAAGTCAATGCTTGTCATACTGGTTTGTTTGCATGCATTTTCATACGCTTCAGAAAGAGTTCATGCATTAAAATATAAACTATTTGATTCAGTTGACATTTAAGGCTAAATATATTAATCTATTTACTCAAGACGTTTTGATTTAATTAATTAACTGAATATAAAATATATTTCCCCATAAAATACTGGTCATTTAAATTTGTTTATTGATATGCAAATTATCCTTTTACTGTGTACAAACATCACAAAAAATTTATTAAATAAATAAAAATTATGTTGGGATAGCATGCTGATTTGTTTGCATGCATTTTCCTATGCTTCAGAAAAAGTTCATGCATTAAAAAAACAAACATGTTATTTGATTCAGTTGACATTTAAGGCTAAATATATTAATCTATTTACTCAAGAAGTTTTGATTTAATTAATTTAATTAATTAACTAAATATAAAATATATCCCCATAAAATAATGGCCATTTAAATTTGTTTACTGATATGCAAATTATTATTTACTGTGTACAAATATCACAAAAAATGTATTAAATGAATAAATAAATAATCATTTGACTATGTTGTGATAGCATGTCTGTTTGTTTGCATGCATTTTCATGTTTCAGAAAGGGTTCATGCATGAAAATCTAACATTTTAACAGATTCAGTCGACATTTAAGGCTAACTATAATAATCTACTTACTCAAGAAGTTTTGATTGAATTAATTTAATTAATAAACTGAATTAAAAATATATATCTCCATAAAATACTGGTCATTTAAATTTGTTTACTGATATGCAAATTTTCATTTTACTGTGTACAAACATAAAAAATGTAATAAATAAATAAAGAAATAAAGAAAGTCAATTTATTATGTTGAGATAGAATTTTGTATATCATACATTTAAGAAAGTTCAGGTCTAAACGCAGATATTTGTGAACCCTGTCTATGGTTTACATCAGTCAAACGTATAGAGTGTGTTTGTCCAGAGAGCTGATCGGTGTGTGCACTATGGGGGGTTTTGGGTTTTTCAGGGTCCAGAGGTCAGAGGTCAGGGGTCACCTTCACAGGCGGTGTTCAGCTGCACAGATCGGAGTGCTTTATGAGCCGGACGCAGATAAAACCCTGACTGAAATACTTAGGAAGAAACTAGCTTAAAGATGATCCTCCAGACTGAAGGCATATTTCATTTTTAAGAAGCTCTACAAGAAATGTTTTCCCACATGAAACCAGGTATTTTCCAGTGAAACTGAAATTAGTAAGGAAAATGACAATTAAATAACACACCTTTATTAGTGCCCTTCATGACACTGTCATACTGTCAACACTGTCTCCATTAAAGTTGTTTCAGAATGCAGCCGCCAGATTGATAACAGGAACTAAGAATAGAGATCATGTCTCCTCTGTACTTGCCTCATTGCACTGGATTCCTATAAAACTCAGAGCTGATTTTAAGATCCTTCTTTTCACATATACTGTAAAGCATTGCACAATTCTGCCCCGGTTTATATATGTGAGCTTATTAGGCCATATACAGCTTGTAGGCCATTAATGTTCTATGATTAGTTTCTTTTGCGTGTCCCTCAGTCTCGCTGCAAATCAAAAGGTGATCGAGCTTTCTGTGTTGGGAACATCAGGATTTCTCCATCACTGGATGCTTTTATATCTAATTTAAGACTTATTTTTACACTTTGAATGATGCATGCATGTTATTTAAGATCTGTATCTCAGTTTATACATATATTTTTTTCCTTTTTCTTATATTTTTAATAGAGGTTTTATTATTTTATTTATTCATTCATTCATTTTCTTTTCAGCTTAGTCCCTTTATTAATCTGGGGTCACCACAGCAGAATGAATCGACAATTTATCCAGCACATGTTTTACGCAGCGGATGCCCTTCCTGCTGCAACCCAACACTGGGAATTTTTTTATTTATTATATATTTATTTTATTGTAAAGCACTTGTTTTGATTTAATTAATTTAATTAATTAACTGAATATAAAATATATATCCCCATAAAATAATGGCCATTTAAATTTGTTTACTGATATGCAAATTATTATTTACTGTGTACAAATATCACAAAAATGTATTAAATAAATAATTAAAGAAATAATCATTTGTTATTGTTTGTTTGCATGCATTTTCATGTTTCAAAAAGGGTTCATGCATGAAAAAATTAACATTTTAACTGATTCAGTCGACATTTAAGGCTAACTATATTAATCTACTTACTCAAGAAGTTTTGATTGAATTAATTTAATAATAAACTGAATTAAAAATATATATCTCCATAAAATACTGGTCATTTAAATTTGTTTACTGATATGCTGATCAACTACGGTTGTGTAAAATTGTGCTCCATAAATAAGTTTGCCTTGCCATATATATTAATATTAATTTAAACATTTAATTGAAAAAACTAATTTAAAATAAATGTCAATAAATAAAATAATAATGAACTAATAAATATAAACTTTTAACAAACATAGCACTCTGAGAATTAAGTTTTATAGGAGCTATATAACAATACATGTATTATTACTCTTTTCCAATGTAAAATTATGATATATGTTATGATAAATATTATATAATGTATATATGATTCGTTCATTCATTAATATTCTTTTCGGCTTAGTCCCATAATTAATCTCGGGGTTGTTACAGCGGAATGAACCGCCAACTTATTCAGCATATGTTTTACGCAGTGGATGCCCTTCCTGGGAAACACCCATACACTCATCCACACACATACACTACAAACCATTTTAGCTTACCCAATTCCCCTATAGCGCATGTGTTTGGACTGTGGGAGAAAGCGGAGCACCCGGAGAAAACCCACACCAACACGGGGAGAACATGCAAACTCCACACAGAAACACACACTGACCCAGCCGAGGCTTGAACCAGTGACCTGCTTGCTGTGAGGCGAATGTGCTACCCACTGCACCACCGTGCAGCCTAAATATAAACTTTTAACAAACATTGTCTAATAAAAGCTTAAATGTTTCTGTTTATATGGAAATCCTGATTAAGTTACTAACACATTTTCTTAACATTTAAATTGAATTATAATTAATTTATTTTTATATAGCGCTTTGAGAATTAGGTTTTATAGGAGCTATATAACAATAAAAATATTATTATATATTATTAAATGTAGTATTATGTCCAATGTAAAAATATGATATGTTATAATAAATATATCATAAGATAAATATGATATTTAATAAATATGATATTTTCTTAGAAACTTAATTTTTTCTAAGCCAAATATTTTAATCTATACCAAATTTAATGACTATAAATATTCTAATTCTTAGAATCAAATGTTTCCATCTATATGGATATCCAAATCACAATTAGAACAATCTGTCATAAAAACAAACATTTTAATCAAATTATCTTTAATTTCTCATGTAAACATTAATAAAAGGCTAATATATGAATCTATTTAAAAAAAATCTATATGAAATTTAAAAATCTAAATACTCAAGAAGTTCTGAATGAATTAATGAATAAATTTGCATATATTATGGTCCAGTTGGTCAGCTGAACAGAAAACGAACCCTGACCTGAGCCGATTTGCACAGTTTTCACTCTATCAGCGGACTGAACTCAAATTTGCATGAACTTGACAAGTCCTTTGCTCTTGGGTCAGATCTGCCCAGCTCAGATCAATCCCAGAATGCTTTGTTTAAGCAGGATTGTCCAGCTGTAGGGGCGAGGGGGGAGTTTCGCTCTCACGGGGCTCTGACCGACCTTAAACCCAAACACAATAGACGACCATGGAGAGCGATGGGAAAGCCAAAAGCAGACATCTGGGCTGTGACCTCTGACCCATGCAGGATATTAGTGACACACACAAAGCCATGGACACGGTGGACAGGCCAACCGTGCATAAGTGCGAACAGAAGAAGGGTAATTATTGATCAGCGATTAAAACGCTGCTCGGCTGCACACCATGACATGCTTAACAATATTGCAGAAACATTTCAGGGTATCTGCGGGTTTCTAAGAGTTTTATTGAATACTTTAAGATCTTTTAAATCGCACAGGATGAAATTTAAGACCAATTATATAATACAGAATTTTCACAAAAAAGCAACATGATCATCCATAACACATATAAAGTGTGAAAGACCTCAAAACATTATTATTATTATTATTCATTCATTTTCCTTCATTTCAGTCTCTGATTTATCAGGGGTCGCCACAGTGGGACGAACTGCCAACTATTCCAGCATATGTTTTACCCCATCCCACATGCAACCCATCTCTGGGAAACACCCATGCACACTCATTCACACACACACTCATACACTACGGCCAATTCAGTTGATCAATTCCCCTATAGTGCATGTGTTTGGACTGTGGGGGAAAGCGGAGCACCCGGAGGAAACACACCAACACGGGGAGAACATGCAAACTCCACACAGAAACACACACTGACCCAGCCGAGGCTCGAACCAGCGAACTTCTTGCTGTGAACAATTAAAATAACTATAATAAAAATCTTACATCAGTTCCACCAAACTGCATTAACAACACTGATAATAAATAATCTGTCAATGTCAATAACTTATGCCTATGATTATTATAGTCTATATCAGAGATAGCGGGCCAGAGTTGGCCCTTGGTAAACTTTAATTTGGCCCGCCATCCAATCTTAGAAGGGAGGTTTTTTTTGGGATAATTTGTTTTTATTGTTGAGCTACAAAAAGCTAATTTGAATTAAATGTTTCAATTAAAGTTTGTAATTGAATAAAAACAAAAAACACCCAGACTGATGGACAGAAGACCATGCAGAAGTGCAGCAGCTTTACTAGTGTATTCAGCACTGATCTCCATTGTGTTAAAAACTTAATTATGCTTTTATTATAATAAGTTCATCATAAAATGTAAAAAATCTATTGCATTATTTAATTATTATTTGATTAAGTCTATTTACTTATTAAAAACATAAAATAAATTAAGAAATTACCCATTGAAACTTTAATGTAATAAATCTCACTCAAAAAATGTATATATATTTGGCTGCCTGTTCAACCTACACTCTCAAAAATAAAGGTACGAGGTACTTTTCAAAAGGTACATATTTCTACTTAAAGGGTCCATATTGGTACCTCAAAAAGATATATTAGTACCTAAAGATTTTAGGGGAAACACTTTTGTACTTTTTAGGTACTAATATGTACCCTTGAGGCATTAATATGCACCTTTAAGGTACAAATTTGTACCTTTTGGAAAGGTACCACCACAGTGACAGCTGTCGTACCTTTATTTTTGAGAGTGTACAGTACTCACAGTTGCAGTCAGAATTATTCGCCCCCCTTTGATTTTTTTTCTTTATTTTAAATATTTCCTAAATGATGTTTAACAGAGGAATGAATTTTTCACAGTATGTCTGATAATATTTTTTTCCTCTGGAGAAAGTCTTATTTGTTTTATTTCAGCTAGAATAAACGCAGTTTTTTATTTTTGAAAAAACATTTAATGTCAAAATTATTAGCCCCTAAGCTATATTTGTTTTCAGAGTCTACAGAACAAGCCATCGTTATTTGCCTTATTCTCCGCGTACGAGCAGGCGCAGCCATTTGAATCGTTTTGTCTCGAGACTTCCGGTCTCATTTACTTCTATTCATTTTTAGACGTTAAAAACAGCTCGTTTTGCTGCTTAATGTTGCAAGCTGATATTTTCTTATTATATTATTCTATTTTGTCTGTATAATCATGCAAACACTTGTTTGCAGAGCAAGTCGACCGTTTTCTGTTGTTTATTATTCCAAGTCATTTCTCCCACAGACAACTGAATCTGAAGTTCAAAAACAATCGAAAAAACGAGCGACTTCCGCATTGAAGAATAAGATCAATACAATAACTTGCCTAATTACCCTAACCTGCATAGTTAACCTAATTAACCTAGTTAAGCCTTTAAATGTCACTTTATTCTGTATAGAAGTGTCTTAAAAACATCTAGTAAAATATTATTTACTGTCATCATGGCAAAGAGAAAATAAATCAGTTATTAGAGATGAGTTATTAAAACTATTATGATTAGAAATGTGTTGAAAAAAAATCTGTTAAAAAGAAATTGGGAAAAAAATAAACAAGGGGGCGAATTATTCTGACTTTACCTGTGTGTAAAATGAGCTTAAACAACACAATTCTTGAGAATTTTAGTTTTTTGGGACAACTGTATTGTTTTATGTTTAATCCACTTTAATGTGTTAACTTAATCTATTTGTGTTGGGACAACCTGAATGAATTGTGTGGAACGCTGACATTTTTAAGTGCAGTTTGTTATATTTATAGTACCTTCAGCCCACAGCCCTCAAATTTGGTTTTTGGTCCTTTCATAATTCAATTCAATTCAATTCATCTTTATTTGTATAGCGCTTATACAATGTAGATTGTGTCAAAGCAGCTTCACATGAAAGATTATAGTGAATGTAAACAGTGTCAGTTCAGTTTTCAGTGTTTAAGTTCAGTTTAGTTTAGCTCAGTTCAGTGTGGTTTAATAATCACTACTGAGAGTCCAAACACTGAGGAGCAATTTTCATAACAAAAGTTTGGCACCCCTGGTCAATATATTACTCCGCCGAAGACTATAAATGGACTTTGCATCCGCCCATGTTGTTCTGCGTGATGATAAACAAAGAGATTTAAGTGGATTTCAAAACAGAAACAAAAACTTTTTTACTTTTTGCATTTTTAAGACCTCTGAAACTCAAACTAATTAAGGCCTTATTTTCATACTATAGAATTTAAGACTTTTTTGTTTTTGTTTTTATTATTTTTTATTATGATGTAGAACAGTAGAGATTTTAGGCAGGAAAGCATTGAGAGCAGAGAGGGGAGATAGACTGGCAAAGGACCTCGAGCCGGGTGGCCGTGAGCACTTCTGTGCTATATGTCGGCGCACAGCACCACTAGGCTATAGGGTATTTACTATTTTATAAAATAAAATCTATCTATTTAAAAACGATCTATTTTACTATTCTATACTATTTTACGGCTAAAATATGTAATACTTTATTCTAATTGGCTGACAAACAATATTAAGCTGTGCTGAAACTGATCTGAAATTGAGTAAAACCAGCAGAGTGACGACAAACATTTACACCTGTTTATACTAGTGGGCTGCTGAATGCTTGATTCTGCTTGGCTGATGAGTACTCTAAGGTGTTTGGTTATTGTCAGATAAAAGCACATCTAAAGTAGTTCCGGCAGGTTTTTGAGGGGATTACAGCTCCATATCACTCCGCTGAATGATTAGAGTTATTTCACAGCTACAACAGTCAGAAATCACATCAGAACACAACAGGAGGAGGAGGAGGAGGAGGAGATGTGGAGGACACTAGTGCTACACACAGGAGCAGTTTGAGGAGGGTAAACACCTGACAAATAAACTCTCAAACACAACATCTCTGCAGTGGATTCAGCAGCGGTGCTGGAGATCAGAGGAGAAGAGCAATAATCCACTAAACTATTTAAAAATAATGCACATCCTGCATAATCACTTCTTATAATTCAAACGCCCGTCTTCAATTATTTCTTGCATATTTGAACTTATGTAAAATATGTAGGTTGATTCCTAATGTAATGCACATTTACAGCTGTTTTAAAGTAAAATATAAATAAATAATTCAAAAGAACATTTTAAAAAATGCATTTATTTTCCATTAAAACAGACACAAGTTGTGCATGACTCACTGAGCGCTGTGATGGTGTGCTGGTGGTCTTGTGGGGGCAGCTGAGTAATGAAGTCCTCTGATTGGCCATCAGGATGAAAAGACAGCTTGAATCCTTGAATGAGAACATCACTGGGAGCCGGAAACCAGCGGACCGACACAGAGGTGCAGTTCAGAGGTTCAAGCTCAAGGTTTGGGGCAGGAGGCACTGAGGGCAGAAACAGACCTTTAATCAACTTCTGTACATACAGATTTAACCACACTGCTGTAGAGTTGTGTCTGGTACAGGCTGTGGGACTGTTTTATATTGTCCACAAGGCAAGGTTCCAGCGATTGTGATGATGTAGAACAACTATTTTGGGACACCAAAGGACTTTCAGTTGAACTGTTCTTAAACAAACACTCACACTATTACTGCTCCCCTACAGTAACATTTTTTACTACTTTCAACTGATTTCTGGGAGCCCTTTAAGCTTAGCTTAGATTATTGAATTAGATAGCATCTTGCTCAAAATTATAAAAAAAAAAGATTGTCAATAACTTTCCTATTTAAAGCTTAACTCCTTTTCTGTGCACGAAGACTGACGGAAAATTACAAAGTTGTCCTTTTCTAGGTCGATGTGGCTAGGAACTATACTTGTACTATACTACGCCAACTTGATCTTACCAAGCTGTACATGTTCCTGTATCAACATCTATGTTGCAACATTTCAATCAGCCAATCAGAATTAAAGGAAATGTTTACAGTTTATGTTGAGTTTAGGCTTACGGTTAGGTTTATGCACTTCTACATGTTTGTTATCCAACTATTATTCCCCTCTGATTTTGTGAGTAATTTACAGTTATAGTTTGGTTTAGGGGTGGGGAACAGGTATGGATTATGTTTTTAAACAAAAATGATGTTCCAGGATCAACATAGATGTTAATCCAGGATCGCATCGTACTTGGCAAAATCATGACATGCTACTATACTATACTATACTATACTATACTATACTATACCAAACTATACTATACTACTGTATACTATACTA
>CAIGQZ010035256.1:1392251-1404136 GCA_903798205.1 Danio tinwini
TATACTATACTATACTACTGTATACTATACTATACCAAACTATACTATACTATTGTATACTATACTATACTAAACTATACTACTGTATACTATACTACTGTATACAATTCTACTGTATACTATACTACTGTATACTATACTATACTAATCAAGGCACTTTGCTGCTGGCACAATAGCAATAGCAACTTTTATTTTTTGTCAGTCTTAGTACACAATGTAACTACAGAAGAGTCAAGCTTGAAATATGATAATTATAGAAATAGTAATGGTCTAATACGATTTAATAATCTATGCTAAGCTAAGCTAAAAGTATGGTGGCCGAGAGAGCTTAACGCTATGCAATTTAAGAAAGCACACGCAATTACAAAAAGCACCAGCAAATAAAGAAACAATCTTCATCAATTTGACAGCACATGTGTTGCAAATTGGTCACAACACAAACAACCGAAGAAACGTGCAGCAAATTGGTCACAACACTTGCAAATATCCATGTAATACAACGGAAATGTTTTAAGGAGACCCAAAAATATGATGGACGGACCCTGCTGAGATATGGATGTGTAATTATGCCGTGACTGTTGCTCAGTGAAGTTATTGGTGGTCTTTGAAAGGTGAGTTGCTTTTCGTTTATTGAAATATCCTGATTACGCGACATAAGCATACACATCCATATCTCAGCAGGGTCCGTCATGTTTTTGAGTCCCCTTGAATCATTTCTGTTGTGTTACGTGGATATTTGCAAGTGTTGTGACTAATTGCAGTGCATTTCTTCAGTTGTTTGTGTTGTGACCAAATTGCAACACGTGTGGTGTCGAATTGATGAAGATCATTTCTTTATTTCAAGAGTTCACACTTAGCTAATGATTGATTATAAAGCAAGTTTGGCATGCTGTCCCAGGAGAGAGCCCTGAGCCCAAAGGTCCTTGAGCCCTGGGCTCCCTCCCATTTGCAGGGCGAGCGGGAACCTTTGAGCTCAGGTAGATCTCGAAAACTCCCCCCTTTTTTTATAAGAGTTAATAACAGAAAATAAATGCAATGAAAAGATATGCTGCTGGATAAATGTTTGACTAGTCCTAAATTTAGATTGATCAATTCACTTGTAGTGCATGTTTTTGGAGTGTGGGAGGAAACCGGAGAACCCGGGGGAAACCCACGCGAGCACGGGAAGAACATGCTAACTTGGAGCAGAAACAACCGCCGGCCTGTTAAAGGACTAAAACCGGTGATGTTCTTGCTGTGAGGCAACAGTGTTAATCACTGGGCCACCGTGCCGCCCTATCAAGGGAAAGGTGGAGGAGTAGGGGTGAAAGGGGGGATTCTTCAAATTAAAGATGACTATAGTAAGAACCCTGGCTCTTTATAGTGGGTTAGGAATCGTCTGATTGGTTGGTCATGCATAGTTAATGCGGAACCGGCCGTGTTCAATCATAATCACATAATCCTCTCGAAAATTAACTTATATATAAACTTTACTTGCTGGTGTTTTTTGCAATTGCATGTGCTTTCTTAAATTGCAGCGTGTTGAGCTCTCTTGGCCACCATATAAAAGTGCTCCTGCCAGACATAGAGATTGGATGATTAGATTAAAAAATGGTCTAACCAAACTCTAGGAGAGCTGTAAAAAGATCCTATTTTCAAACAAATGTAGTGTTTCTTTTGAGGAGTATATCAGTAGCTCACTTCCAGAATGAAAATCGTCATCATTTACTCCATTTGTTACTAACATTATGAGTTTCTTTTATCTATTCAACACACAAGAAAAAAAAGACATTTTGAAGAAAGTTGGTATCGCAATAGTTGATGTTCACCATTGACTTTCATAGTAAGGAAAAATACTATGCAAGACAATGGTGGTGATCAACTAGAAATGAATTTCAATAGTGACCAATCATTCTGGAGGCGAACTACTCCTTTAAAAAGCTCAACTTTTATAATCTATAGACACTTTTGTCATTAGAAACAAGAAAAGCTTCCATTGAAGTTCTTAATAGAGCCTTCAGAATGCCTCAGCAATTTCATATCAACAAAAGACTTGCCGTTCTGGAAGTGAGATCTGCATGGTCAGATGTTCTTCAGAGGAAACTGAGTTTTATTTAAAGCTGCTTTTAGAAATGCTCCGACAATCTCCGTGAAGTTGCTGAAGTGGGCAGCTCTGACCGTGACAGATGCCTTCGGCTTTCAGGACTGGCTTTGTTCCGGCATTACGTTTGTTACTCAATGACTCTTGACCCGAGCTGTCAGTTAGGAGCTGAGGGACGGCTCAGTTTCTGGTCATAAAGGGAACGCTTCAGGCGACCTAAAGAATAGACCTGTTTCAGAAAGACCCGTGTGTGGAGAAGGTGACGGGGCCCCTTTATTTTCACTTTTCTAATGGATATTTGCTCAAACATCTTTGTGTTATGTTTAGTTAGACGGACAGAGAGTGATTTCTACCTTGGACAAATTTGTCATGAACTTGTCTGGGTAAAAACAGAAGAAGGTTTGGGATGGAAAACGAAAAGTGACTTTGGCCATAAACAGATTAAAGAGTAAAGATGGTACATCTCAGTTTGAAAGATCTCATAGTGAACATGAAGCCTTAAAAACTGAAATCAACATCATTAAACTAAACTTCTCAGATTGTATATTGTCCTTAACATTGTTACCTCATTGATTCAGATCCTACCAGACTTTAGACTTCTGAATAAGACTATTTTTTGGGAAGTGTAGTTAGGAAGAAGCAATACAGCCATGGTTATAGACCAAACTAAACCACTCTCACCTGTGGCGCTGGATGTTTTGGGTGTTCGATGAGAGCTCCAGGCAGATGGCTGGCTCCAGCCGACTCGGGTTGACACAGACATCCGGATCAGATAAATAGTATCAGGTTGCAGATCTTGCAGGAGGTACTGGGTGCCATTTTCTCCCGAGACAGGCAGCTCAATTGAGTTTACCTGCTCATCTGAAGCCGTACGATAGGACAGACGATACGCAGACACACGTCCACGGCTGAGTTTCGGAGGAAGAGGCTGCCAGGACACCAGGATATCAGTAGGGCTGCGACTCGTAAGGCTCAACTCAGGAGTACGAAGGGGAACTAGGGGCAAATCAAGTTATATGGTCAAAAACACTTCAGGAAGGTTTGTTGTACTTCAGAGGAAGATTTGGAGATGGTCTAAAATAGGGTTTCTGAAGTAAACTAAACTTGAGGTCTACTTTCTTGCTGAACAACTATGGCCATTGGGATCCACTTTTCTGCAAGTTTTAGATCATGACTGGGTAACCGTGCTGCCCTCGAGACACTTTCTTGCAGGTTTTAGAATAAGACTAGGCAATTTGACCCTCAAGACACACTTTCCTGCAGGTTTTAGATCAGAACTGAACATTCTTGCTCTCAAAATTTACTTTCCAGCAGGTTTTAGTTCAGGATCGTGTAACTGTGGCCCTTGAAATACACTTTCTATAAGGTTTTGGATCAGGACTGGGAAATATTGGCTCTTGAGATCCACTTTTCTGCAGATTTTCGATCAGGACTAGGTAAAAGAACTGGGCAACTATAGTGCTAGAGATGAACTTTATGGGAATTTTAGCCCTTTTAGGTCAGGACTAGGCAAACATGGCCTTCGAAATCCACTTCCTTTTAGATTTTTAGATCAAGAGTGGGCAATTCTGGCTCTCCATATCCACTTTATTGCAGGTTTTAGATCAGCACTGGGTAACTGTGGCCCTTAAGATACACTTTCTTGTAGAAATTTTAATCAGGACGGGTAATTCTGGCCTTTGAAATCCACATTCCTGTGGAGTTTATATTAGAGCTGGGCGACTCTGGTGCTACGCAAATGCGGCTGAACAACTTAATGTCTTCAGAAGTACTAGAAGGCTACAGGTTGGTAAGTTTGATCAGGGTTCTATAGATCTGAAGGGCAACAGTTGTCCAGTCCTGGTCCATGGCCTGTAAGTTCCAAGTGACCAACATCTTGATTAGCTGTATTCAGATTGATGTCTTTGCAGGGACATGGACCAGAGAACCTTTTGTCTAGAATAATAAAGTGCTCACCATCCTCTAGAGTGTGCCGTGTGACCTGCTCCGACATGCGACTGGCACCCATCGCCATGTAGGCCACGATATAAAACGTGTAGTTTCGTGCTGGCTCCAGATCGTCCACAATGTGGCTGGTTGTGTCATTCCCGATCACAGCCTGATACTCTTCATTGTTTAGCCCTGAGTGTACAGACAATACAATTTTGGGTTCAATCAGGATCTCAAATTAGAGAAGTGCAGACACTTTGGAAATATTCTAGCAGTCAGGCCAAGTTCATGTTTGTTGTCAAACAGTTTTGGGAAACAACTAGACTTGCATGTACCAGCTTAGAACTTCGAAATCTCACCCTCAGACTTCATGTAGTGTATGGAGTAGGCGATGACTTTATTGGCATTGTATTGCGGTCTTTCCCATGCCAGAAGGATAGCCGAGCTTGAGATGGTTTCTGCGTGGATGTTTCGTGGAGCGCTGGGACGGTTCTCTGACTGTACCACGATGAGACGGGATGTGGACACAACTGAGCCCTGTGAGTTTTCAGCCAGGCACTGGTAAAAGGCGTCGTCCTCCGGAATGATCTGGGTTATCACTAGTTTACTGGCACACAATGAAGGAAAATAAGTCAGTAACAGAACAGACTGTAGCTGTGTTTCCATCCACCTATTTTCATGCACATTTTGCCATAATCGCTTAAAAATGCTTAAAGAGAATGCAAGATAGACGTACATTTTGATAATGTGCACAACTTAATAGGATAATCTTTTTATCTGATGAGAATAAATGTGCATTAACTATGATTGATGCACATTTATTTTAAAAAATGATGTGATTTAAAGATCTGAAATCTTGTTTTGCTGATTGTACAACGTCTCAGCCGTCAGTCCGTCATCACAGTGCTTCAGTATTATTATTCTTCCCTTATTATTCTCTCCAGAACTGTCTTAAGCATCTGTCTGCACTCCCAAAGAGCGTCCCACGCCTCAAAAAGCCATCGCATTCACAGCGTTCATTGCATTTCATCTTTGTCTTCTGGGGCTCAACTCTAGGTTCAGTAGAGGTATTGGTCTGGACTTACTTGTTGTACATCTTTGTGCGACCGTTGGATCGGATCACCTCTCCGTTCTTAAACCAAGTGATGCGGGGCGTTGGTGTACCTTCAGCCTGACAGCTAAAACGGGCCGTCCCAGCTCGGGGTCGAGTCTGACTCTCTGGTTTCTCCACCAAAGATGGAGAAACTGCAAAAGAGGAGTGAAAACATGAGGGAATAAATACACAATGAGGATTTAAGAAAGATTTACGGCACATACTGTTGAATCAGAATTTTTAGCCCCCCTGTATATTTTTTTCCACAATTTCTGCTTAATGGAGAAAAGATTTTTTTCAGGGCAAATAATTGTGACTTCAACTGTATGAATGCTACTTAATTTTGGCTAATGCTAATGTTTTTGATGTGCATGTTATTCATTATAGTTAGTTGAACAAGTTTTAATGCCGTGTCTGCATCTCTTACGCAGTACGGTGAGGTTTCCGGCCGCTGTGGTGTAGTTTCGTGTTCCCGGTGTCGTGGCACGGCACACATACATCCCGCTATGGTGCGGTTTAACAGCAGAGATCATCAGGTTCCCATTTCCCAGAACACTTGCTGCAGAAACGTCTATGGGCTTTGAGTCGGCGCGGCTCCAGGACACGAGCGGTCGAGGGTTTCCTTCAGCCAGACACTCCAGAACCACCGGCTGATCCAGAGCGGCGCTGATGTTCTGGGGGCCCGCGATGATGATCGGCTTCAGGAGACGCCTCGGACTCCCCGCTGAACAGAAAACATGCACATTTAAAGGAAAAGTTCTTACAAATTCAAAAGTATACTCACTATTTATTCAGCCTATTTGTCTTTCTTTCCTCTGTTGAACACAAATTAATAGATTTTAACACGTCTGCTGTATTTCCCTTTGTTAAAGAAGACTGATTATGCTCCTTTTAGATGTCTCTAGAGTGTCTATGTTAGGTTTCAGCTCAAAATAGCACACAGATAATGTTCTCTAACTCTATAAAACTGACTCTTTTAGGCTTTGATCCTATTTGTGGCGTTTTGGTGACTCTCTCTTTAAATTCAAATGAGATTGTGAGAAGAGGGAGGAGCTACATATGCCTGTGTGTCAGCAATAGTGGCAGATTGAAAACAGGACTACTAATATCTGTGTAATCCCTTATCTTTTTCTCCTCTGAAATGATGATTAAAGCACAAACCTGGCATGAGGACCAGCTCGGCCTCTCGGCTCGTCACTCGGCTGACTGTGTTAGCAGTGACGCAGCGATATTTCCCAGCATCCCTCATTGTCACATTGCGAATCTGTAGGACTCCATTTGGCAAAACAGTGATTCTGAAACAAAGACAACGACATTAAATTCAGCATTATTAGTTCTGTCAAACAATTAATCCTGATTAATAACATCTAAAATACACAAACATAATAGCTTTAAAACTGAATTTATTTTTGCCATTGTAACAGTACATAATATTTTACTAGTTATTTTAAAGGGCAGTTTAAAGGTTTAATCAGGTTGAAATTTAGGTTATTAGGTAAGTTATTGGAGAACAGTGGTTTGTTAAAAAAAAATTAAAATTGAATAAAAATATTGACCACAGCATTTTTTTATATACATTAAAAAAATATTGGTATTATTCCAGCCAAACTAAAATAATTAATACTTTCACCAGAAGAAAAATATAATAGGAAATACTGTGAACATTTTCCTTCTCTCTGTTGAACATCACTTGGGAAATATCTAAAATAAATAATACAAATTTCAGAGGAGGGTGAATAATTTTAATGTAAATACCCGTACTTTAACTTATATTTATATAGGGCTGTGCAATTAATTTTTGTGCAATTAATTTGATGTCGAGCATGAGATAAACTGATTATTGCATCATATCCCACACACTTTAAGCAGTCCACATTCACTCCTCTGCATTTCACATAGAAATCAGTGAAATTAGATGTGCTTCATGTACTGACGTGTACTTGATTTCAAGCTTTTTCATAGTCGAGCAGAACACACATGTAAAATCATCTTTTGCCTAAATGCTCGATGCAAAAATGAGTCAAAATGTGGCTCTTAGTGATTATTCACATTAACCCTACATAATGAGTTAAAAGAGAAAGTGATTGTGATTTTTTTAGTGCTGGTATTTGTGGGAGAGAGTTTTTAATTTATAGCCATATCAGCTTCTCTGGCTATCTCTTGACAAAAACCAGATTAAATTTACACCATTTTAGAAATATGACTTTTCTACAATAATAAAAAACATAACAATAAAAAGACATCAATAATAAGATAAAGATAAATAGTAATAATATAAGCATCGAAAACTGTTTTTTAAGGTTTACTTTTGATAAATACAAAAAATTTAATAAATCACAATTAAAAATAGCTCATTTAAAGTCTCTACAGATAAAAATCATTGTCTGATAACCTTAAAAGTAGGGCACTCCACAAGTATATGTTTAACAGTTTGGAACTTCTCCTTTAAGATAATGCCTTGTGGTTTACTGCGCACCTGTCTGAATCCTGAGGTAGAGCTCTTTGGTTTATTTCCCAGCTGATATCCGCTGGAGATCGGTCGACAGCGCAGGAGAATCTCGCCACGGAGCCCAGCCGAAGGTCCAGCGGGAAAGGATGAGCAGAAAACACCAACACTCCTGCACAAAAAACACACAAGCAAAACCGATGTTAAAACACATTCACACCTCATTCAAAGACTGTATATGATGTATTTGTGTGTAAAAATGGATGTGAATGTTTTAGATGCAAGACAAACATGTAGGTCTGATTGGAATAATTGAATATTGGAATATTAATAAGCTGAAATAAAATAAAACTCATCTTTACATTCTTTTTCTGCTAGTTTTCAAGGCAACATTTCTTGTTTTTTTTTTGCCAAATACAGTATATTTATTAACATGTTGTGCATATACATAAAAAAATAAGCAACACACTGTTCTGCTTCTTCACAACCAAGAGCTAATCATCATAAAAACAATGTAGTTATTAAAAATAACACAGCCAATGTAAACGATAAAATAAATAGCTATTAAAAATAATAATAATAAAAATAAAAATAGATATTCCTCTTCTGCTTTAAGATCAATAGCATCAATATAATTCATGTCAAGGCAACAGATCTCACTTTAATTTAGTCTCACCCAATAAAGTAAAAATCATTTGAAAACATATCAGACTCGGACTCAAATTTATTATCCTGTTTAGGTGCCATAACACATTACCAAAATATTACCACAAAACATACAATACATCACTTTTCAGATGCATCTCCCTGCCCTGCTGGACTCATTTAATGACCACCATTATAAAATAATGCCTTGCAAATAGAGATACCCTGAGCTGTATTTAAAGCATAATTATGGTTGGACCAGTTTGGTTAAAACTGATGATCTTTACATAAATATTAATATTTGTAATAATAATTACATTAAATATTTATTATATTTGGGCAGCTGGAAGGGCATCCGATGCGTAAAACATATGCTGGATAAGTTGGCGTTTCATTCCGCGGTGGTAACCCCAGATTAATAAAGGGACTAAGCCGAAAAGAAAATGAATGAATATATTATATTCATATTTATATATATTAACATTTTTATAAAAATTACAAAATAACACAAAAAACATAAAAAAAATATAACAAAAATATCTGATGTACAAAAAATTATATAAAAAACATTACTATAAATATTAATATATCTAATATAATAAATATATTAATATAATGTAATTATAAATGACAAAAAACTACAAAATTGTAACAAAAAATAAACTGAAAACTGTAAATAAATGAAAATATTTCAAAATATAAATTTTTGTAAATATTACTAAAGATATAGCACTATAAATATATGTAGAGATATTATTTAATATATAAATATTTATAAATAAAATAATAAAATAACAACAAAATTTCAATAGCATACAATAAGCACACATTTTGAAATGAAATATAATATAATATAATATAATATAATATAATATAATATAATATAATATAATATAATATAATATATATAATATAATATAATATAAGAACGTCGCTGGGTCGCAGGTTCGAACCTCGGCTGGGCTGGGTCAGTGTGTGTTTCTGTGTGGAGTTTGCATGTTCTCCCTGCGTTTGCGTGGGTTTCCCCCACAGTCCAAAGACATGCGGTACAGGTGAATTGGGTAGGCTAAATTGTCCGCAGTGTATGAGTGTGAATGAGTGTGTGGATATTTCCCAGAGATGGGTTGCGGCTGGAAGGGCATCCACTGCATAAAATCGTGCTGGATAAGTTGGCGGTTCATTCCGCTGTGGCGACCCCAGATTAATAAAGGGACTAAGCCGACAAGAAAATGAATGAATGAATAATATAATATAATAATAATATAATATAATGTAATATAATATAAATATAATAATAATAATAATAATAATAATAATATAAATATAATAATAATAATAATAATAATATAAATATAATAATAATAATAATATAATAATAATAATATAATATAATAATAATATAATATTAATATAATAATAATAATATAATATAATAATAATAATATATAATATAATAATAATATAATATAATATAAATATAATTATAATATAATATAATAATAAAAATAATACTGGATAATGCATAAGACCTTTACAGATATTAAAAAACAATACATTTTTTATAATTTAAAATACACTACAATTAACACAAAAAATAAAACATAACAGTGACACCCATTTAACAGCTAAATAATCTCATTTAAAGGTAATCTAAAAATATATCATATTTATTGTACAAACAGGCCAGTTCTCTTAAACCCACATCAATATCAATGGTGAAAGCTTTCTCTCCTAAAATCAATGTAATTCCTCTTAAAACTAATGAGGTTATGAACAGAGAAATCCTAAATAATCAATAAAGAAGAGCGAAAGATAAGACTAAACCTCCTCTAGTAATGACCATCTCCGTCTTTTATATTCATTCAGTCATTTACCCAATAAAAAACTGTTTATTCAATGAACTACAAACACAAACTGCACATCAATATCGAACAGTTTGAGAGTAAACTCATTTGTGTGAGTCGTACAGCTCTCCAATCTGATCTGATCTGTGATTGGCTGTCTGTTAGAGGCCAGAGATCACAGCAGCCAATCATAATCAGCGGCTCTGATCAATGAATCAATCGACCAATGACAGTGAGTAATGAGCAGCCAATCAATGAGGCTCTGGTCTGAAATGAGTGTCTTATAATGCAGCTCATATTGCAGTGTGGAAATCATGTTTTACACACTGCTGAAGTCACTTTGTGGAGCTGTAAATGAAGCGACAACAAACAAGAGGATTACTGGAGGCCAAGAAAATAAGAGTAAATAAAATGTTATGTTTATTTCAATGCATTACTTGCAGTTATGTGCAATTATTTGTGCAGTTTATTCGATTTTTTTGTAAAAATTGTTTCTATATAATATATAATATAACATAATATAACTAATATAATATAATATAATATAATACAGGGCTGCATGGTGGCGCAGTGGGTAGCACGTTCGCCTCACAGCAAGAAGGTCGCTGGTTCGAGCCTCGGCTGGGTCAGTTGGTGTTTCTGTGTGGAGTTTGCATGTTCTCCGGGTGCTCCGGTTTCCCCCACAAGTCCAAAGACATGCGGTACAGGTAAATTGGGTAGGCTAAATTGTGTATGAGTGTGTATGGATGTTTCCCAGTGATGGGTTGCAGCTGGAAGGGCATCCGCTGCGTAAAATGTGCTGGATAAGTTGGCGGTTCATTTCACTGTGGCAACCCCAGATTAATAAAGTGACTAAGCCAAAAAGAAAATTAATATAAAGGATATAAAATATTATAATATAACAAAATAATATAACAATATATAATATAATAATATTGTATTTATATAGTATAATAAATAATAAAATACATAATAATAATAATAATTTAACAATATTTAATATAATATAAAATAATACAACTATTTATATATGAAATCAACAATAATGATATAACAATATATAATAATATAAAATAATATAATTATTATGACATGACAAATAATAACAATATATAATATAATAATATAAAAATCTTATATTAATATAGTCTAATAAATAATATAATAATAAATAATAATAATATAACAATATATAATATAAAATAAAAAAAAATTCTAATAATAATACTAATAATAATAACAATAATAATAATACATATTATAATATAATATAAAATATATAATAATTATTATGATACAATACAATAAATAATAATAATATAACAATATACAATATAATATAATAAAAGTTATAATATAATATAAAAAATATAAAAAATGTATAATATAATAAAATATAATATAGGGCGTCACGGTGGCGCAGTGGGTAGCACGATTGTTTCAAAGCAAGAAGTTCACTGGTTCGAGCCTCGGCTGAGTCAGTTGTCAGTTCTGTGTGGAGTTTGCATGTTCTCCCCATGTTGGTGTGGGTTTCCTCCGGGTGCTCCGGTTTCCCCCACAGTCTAAACACATGCGCTATAGGGGAATTGAATAAGCTAAATTGGCCATAGTGTATGTGTGTAAATGCAAGTGTGTATAGGTGTTTCCCAGTGATGGGTTGCGGCTGGAAGGGCATCCTCTGTGTAAAACATATGCTGAATAAATTGGCAGTTCATTCCACTGTGGTGACCCCTGATTAATAAAGGGACTAAGCTGAAAAGAAAATGAATCAATAATATAATATAATATAATATAATATAATATAATACAACTATTTATATATGAAATCAACAATAATGATATAACAAT
>CAIGQZ010035256.1:1480868-1504011 GCA_903798205.1 Danio tinwini
CTCTCTCTCTTTCTGCAGTGTATATGCGCAGATCCACCTGTGCGGCTCCTCCAGAGGGACTGAGGGCTGGATGAGGCTCGCCCGTGTCTGCATCTGCATCTCCGCGGAGCTTCTTTTTCTTCTGCTCATCATGGAATAACCGAGTCTCCATAATGGCTTTATTGCAGCTGTTTGTGGGATTATTATGCGGGGCAGCAGGTAAACACCGACATAAACACCAATGCTGAACATTACACAAGAATATGATGATCGGGATCGCGACAGTCTGTTGATAGATTTACGTTTAGAAACGGCTAGCAAATATGCTAACTGTATTTTCTGACTCGACGGAATCCGCTAATGTGTGTTTCACTCACGGAAATCTTGTTATAATGTGTTTATTAAGCTACTGCGATCAATTCACACGCAAAAAGCTGGAAATATCGAGGAATTACGCTGGGAAAAGTCGATGAAAGTCGTGTAAAAAGTCGTTGGTTTATACGTGTGAAGCGGGTTTTCAAGGGTTATTTTTATCTACGTTGGAAAATCTTGTATATATATATAAATTTTTTTTGTTAATTAAATAATGACTGTCGTCCATTTATCCCGGGATTTCTAGAAATGTTATTGAATATATCTAAGAGTTTGTTTGTCAGAAACTCTCGTCAGTCATATTTAGATCAATAATAATTTCCTGAGACTCAGTTTAATCGCATTTGACCAAAATACTCATTCATTTTTAGCTGAAAACTGTCCTTCAAATCTCTAGATTTTATCATTATTTACATTTGTCAGCAAGAAGTCTTTTACATTATTATTTGGTGTTATAAACATATTCATAAAATATATTTAAAATGATATATATTATTTAATTCTATTTTATATATTATATATTAATATATATATTATACAAATTATATTATTTCAATATGTACAGCACAGAATAAGTGTTTAATTTTCACATAGCCTAAATATATCTGTTATATTACACTTAATTTCACCATTTTGACATTTTCTTTGCAGTAGTTTTTACTCACAGTCATGATTTTAATATATATAAAAACACCTTTTAAAGGTAATTTGATGTGGACACTAACATTTTCACCTGCTTTTGTGTCCAGAATGCTTATTTTAACTGTGAAAAGTGTTGTAAATCATGGTTCAGTAGGTGTGTGTGTGTGTGTGTAGAGGTCTGCTCTTGTTTCTAACACTGTGTGTGTGTGTGTGTGTGTGTGTGTGTGTGTGTGTGTGTGTGTGTTTGTGTGTGTGTGTGTGTGTGTGTGTGTGTTTGTTGAAGTGTCTGCATTCGGAGTGGATCCGGCTGTTCGGATCGGAGTATTTCAGGAGTTTAGTCCTGGACAAGGATTTTCCGGGGTCACACAGGTCAAAGGTTTCCGTGATGACACCAGAGCCTTCCTGTTCCAAGGTAAAACCAGCTGGAGGATTTTTAATATCATGGGGTTTTCCTGAATTTGGTGAAAATTGCTCTGCATAAAAGTGTGTTTCTTCCTTAGTATTTTTGTCTCACTTGCTGTACAAATATCTAAGCATTCTTAAATCAGCTTGAGATGCAAAATAATGTCAAATATAAATTATTTTTGTCTGACAATTTGAATAAATTAAGTTCAGCGGTGTCAGAAATCTACTTGCTTGTGCTTATATCTGACGAATATTTGTTCTCGTTTTAGGCTAAGACTCATTTAATTTTCATATTTATTTTATTAATGTCTTTAATAATTTTGCATCTCAAGTTTATTTATGAATGTTTCGTTATTTGTACTGGAAAACAAAGCAAAATATTGAGTAAGAAGATCTTTTATCACAATGATATTTTGTGTCTCCTCTTTTGAATTTATGTGTTAAATTTAATAATTTTTATAAATGCAAATGCAGAAATTATTAAATATTCAAATGTAATATTAATTATTTATCATTTATTAAACATTGTTACAAATATTATTAAAATATTATTTAGTTTTTAAAAAAATAGAACTCTTTAATGTATGCAGTTCCATTTAGTGCCACTAGTTGACACATTGAGACTGTAAAGCGTGTTTACATGACAACAGTGTACTAAAAATCTAAATGTTTTAGTTTTAGAATTTTATAAAGAAACTTAAATGCCGTCTAAATGATTTCCAGTTCAAATGAGTCTAAATAAATGACTAAAATCGGTTTTGTTTATAGCAAATCAGTAGGTGGCGTTTCTACTTTGTGCAAAAACAGTAAATTAAGATCTTCAAATGGTATTGCTTTCCAAAACGTCAGCTATATTTTAGTTAAGTTTGTTTTCTGACCCCAATTTTTTTCCTGGCCAGTAGGTGGTGTTTCGACTTTATGCAAAACCCCTAAATGATAAATTAAGCTGCTGAAATGATATTGTTTTACAAAAACGTCAACTATGAATTTGTTAAATGTTTATATTGAGGCCCCCAATATGGCTTTGAAATCCCTGTTTTATTTACATCAGAGCAGTAGTTGGTGTTTCGACTTTGCGCAAAAGTACTAAACAGTAAATAAGATGCTAAAACGATATTGCTTTCCAAAATGTCAACCAATGAGTTTGTTAAAGGTTTTTTAGACCCACAAAGTTATTATTTATTAAAATTTTTTATCAGGTCAGAAGGGTAAAAGTTTTTATTGGGTCCCCTAAAATGGCTCTAAAATCCATGTTTTTTTAAAATCAGACCAGTAGGTGGCGTTTCAACTTTGCAAAAATACTAAAAAGTAATTTAAAGTGCTAAAGTGCTATTGCTTTCTAACATGTCAACTAAGACTTTGTTAAAAGTTTGTTTCGGACCCACAATGTTTTATTTATTTTTTTTTTTACTAGATCAGTAGGTTAAAAGTTTGTATTGGGCTCCCCAAAATGCCTCTAAAATCCCTGTTTTATTTATATCAGACCAGTAGGTGGTGTTTCGACTTTGCACGAAAACACTAAACAGTAAATTAAGATGCTAAAATGGTTTTGACACTTTTTTTAAATGTTTGTTTTCAGACCCCCAATTTATTACATTTTTTCCAGGCCAGTAGGTGGCTTTTCAACATTTTAAGTGAAAACGCTAAACATTAAAGTAAGATACTAAAAGTATATTGTTTTCCAAAAAAACATCAACTTTAAATTTGTTAAAAGTTTATATTCGAACGCCCCAATTATTATTTTTTTGACCAGGCCAGTAGGTGGCATTTTGACTTTGCTCGAAAACACTAAACACTAAATTAAGACGCTAAAATGGTATTGCTTTCTAAAATGTCAACTATGAGTTTGTTAAAAGTTTGTTTTCAGAACCCCCAATTTTTTTTATTAGGTCAGTAGTTGGCATTTTGACTTTGTCTAAAAGATTGTATTGGGGCGCCTTAAATTGCTCTGAAACCCCTGTTTTATTTATATCAGATCAGTAGGTGGCGTTTCGACTTTGTTGATTATGTTTAAAAGTTGGTTTTCGGATAACCCAATTCTTTTTTTACCCGGACAGTAGACGGCATTTTGTCTTTACCTGAAGAGACGTTAAATTTAGCTGCTAAAACCATATTGTTTTTGCTTTTGGAGTTTGTTTTGGAGCTCTGACATGTAAGCGAATGACCAGAAATGCCCTATATTCACACTTAACTAAAGGAACTTCAGATTCACTGCTGTATTTATCAGGTACACTGAGAGCGTTTGTGTGAAAACATGTGAGGCGACGGCTCTAGACAGCTGCTGGAGCGTCTGTTCATGTGTTTGTGTGTATGAATGGACCCTCGCGGGCCCCTGACGATTGAGAGCCTCTCTGGAGACAAAAGGCCGCATAATGAGATCAGTCCTGTGTAAAGCTGATCTCCAGTGGATTGTGCTGTTGACAAATAATGACCTGTTTGCGCAGCGCCTTCTGATGCAACAAGTCGCAAGGTTGGATGAGAGTTTTGTGTGATTTGCGCTTGGGCTCCAGCTTCTGCTGGTTTGTAATATTATTCTGCTGCTTTACATGCCTTTATTTATGCTTCTCTCTCGCTCACAATGACCTTGCAGCTTGTTTAACCCTCATAATACATGTAAAATCTAGATTATTTCCACTTTTCAGCTTGTTTTTTTAATACTAAAACTGACAACAAGTGTGTTGGAAAGAATTACATTTTTTAACCATGTTACTACAAAACTTACCCCAATAATAATAAAAAAATAACTACATTATAACCACACTAAAATACCATGCTGTTAAATATGAATGTGATTTTATCATTTTATACAAGCCTGTAATTCATTAATTTTCCTTCGGCTTAGCCTCTGATTTATCAGAAGTCGTCGCAGCGGAATGAACCGCCAACTACTCCAGCATATGTTTTACGCAGTGGATGCCCTTCCAGCTGCAACCCATTACTGGGAAACACCCATACACACTCATTCACACACACACTCATACACTATGGCTAATTTAGTTAATCAATTTTCCTATAGCGCATGTGTTTGGACTGTGGGACTTGAAACAGCGACCTTCTTGCTGTGAGGTCACAGTGCTAACCACTAAGACACCGTGTCGCCGTATTAGAATATTTTAAACAATACTTTTTTTAGCTGCGCATGAATGGCTTATTATATTATTACTTTTATAAATAAAATATCTTCATACGTATGATTTTTCACTATAGTATCTTAATCTACTGTTTTTTAACAACCTTTCGACAAATTCCTCAGAAATAAAATCACGTTGCATAAATACGCAGTGGTTTTATTGACTCATAATGACCTTCAGCTCGTCTAAAGCTTGAAGAATTATTTAAATATTTACTATTTTTTGTGTAAATGTTCTGCAGGAAATCAGTAAAGTGTGTAATTTCTGCACCAAACTGAACGGCTAAAATCCGACTGAATGTAATTCTGTTTACAGTGAAACAGCACGTCTGGTTTTTAAAGTCAAGACAAAATCAGAGCTGAGATTATTTACTTTCTGTATTAATCTTGCTTCATTAGGGAATATCATTATAAAATGGTCTTCACAATGTTTAATTAAATCAGTGTATTATTATTATTTAATACCATCATGTTCCCACCCACTCTTCATCATGCAGATAAACGTGCAGTTATGTAATATTTTTAATTCGCTCATGAGAGCCTGAGCTGGAGGATTTATTTATATATTTAAAATTAATTTCTGCACCAAACTGAACTGAACTGCAAAAAAAAAACTGAACTGCAAAAAACCATATTCAAGTACTACATACAGCTGAAGTCAGAATTATTCGCCCCCTTTGAATTTTTATTGTTTTTTAAATATTTCCCAAATGATGTTTAACAGAGCAGGGAAATTTTCACAGTATGTCTGATAATATTTTTTCTTCTGGAGAAAGTCTTATTTGTTTTATTTTGACTAGAATAAAAGCAGTTTTTAATTTTTTAACAGTCATTTTAAGGTCAATATTATTAGCCCCTTTAAGTTATTTATTTCTCAATAGTCTACAGAACAAACCATCATTATACAATAACTTGCCTAATTACCCTAACCTGCCTAGTTACCCTAATTAACCTAGTTAAGCCTTTAAATGTCACTTTAAGCTGTATAGAAGTGTCTTGAAGAATATCTAGTCTAATATTATTTACTGTCATCATGACAAAGAGAACATAAATCAGTTATTAGAGATGAGTTATTAACATTATTATTATTAGAAATGCGTTGAAGAAATCTGCTCTCCGTTAAACAGAAGTTGGGGGGAAAAATAAACAGGGGGGCGAATAATTCAGACTTCAACTGTATAATACGATGTAGCTAAAATTTATCTATACTGTATAGTGTATGTATGGAACAATTTATTTGACGAAAACAACAGCATTATTAAATTAACATTACATTTTTAAAGGAAGAAGCACGCGTTGTATTTTTACTATGGTTTTGGACACAAATTGTGAAATAGCCCACAAAGATTTAAAGGTGCTTTATGTACATTTTTGATTCATCTACAGCATAAAAACAACATAATATGTGTGCAGATATTTCAGAAACATGCTCAGTGAAGATTCTTGTTTAACTGAAAAACAATGCTGAAGTCAGATATTCTGCTTTGAATGTGTTTTTCATGCCAGAACGCTGTCTTTGTTTATGTTCTTTTAACCCGCCCAATGCCAGTTTAGCCAATTATAATTCAGCACTCCGGGTTGCCTTGCTGGAAAACCGCATATTCCATTAATTCAATCAGAAAGGCTCTAAAAGCATGTGTTTGTGACCGAAATGTGACCTCCGGTGGGCAGTAGCAGACTCTGAAATGAGACAGATTCAGTTCCACATGAGGTTATTAATAAGCAAATGATATAAATATTAGGAGTGTAAACATTAGGTGAGCAGGTCACATTGTAATTGCGTGTCCTAACAACATGCTTCATGATGAGATACGCAGTGATGAGCAGTTTGGCTGTTTGTGGCAGACGAAACACGACAGAAATGTAAATACAGCCATTCAGAAGCACAGAATATGCACTCACTCACCAAACGGTAAGGTTTATAATCTATTAATACATGTTAACCCTCTTTAACATCATTAAATGTAGATGCTGAATCACTCATATGTGTTTAGTTCTAGAGTTCAGTTTCAGACGGTTTATTGTATTTTCATTCTCAACATCATAGGGGATCTTTAAAGAGCCCCTATTATGGGTTTTTATAATTGACCTTCATGTAGTGTGTAACACAGCTCTAAGTGAAGTGAAATATCCAGCTTAATATTAAGCTGCTTGGAAACATGCTTGGAAATATCCAAGACTTAAATCTGCAAGTGGACAGTGTTTAAAACTATTGATTCATCTAAAAAAAAGTCGACTCATAGTGGTTTAAATGAATCGTCTTGATAACGAGTCTTTAGCCGTTTCGTTGTGACGTCGATATGAAACATAAGGGTTGTGTGCGCAGGCCCGGCAAAATTTAAACCTGCGGCCCCGCCCCACTAACACAGCAGCAAAGACCAACAGATCCTGAAGTCAAGAGTCATGAAGACGCTGTGCTTACCTGGATATTATTGGAAGTGTGAGGGAAAGGAGTGCTTCAGCAATCTGCACACTTACAATAGGCGATTCGTCAGCCGTTTGTTAAAGGAAGGATCAGAAAAGACTACTGATGTATGAGATTTGACAGAGCTGGACAGGAACACAGCTCATTGATTAGTTTCATCCTCCATTTTGTAATGGACAGACCAGGGGTGCGGGCAAAATAAGGAGTTTATTAGGCATAGGACTTCGAGCAGGTGCACAGCACTGGAAAGGCTTACGAAGGCTTAGGGTGAGTGGTGTGGTGGGAGCAGCAGAGATAGCTTGTCAGAGGACAGAGGAGGAGCGCTGGTGAGTGCTACAACCCCCCGGCTGGGGATGTGATCAATGGGCAAAGCAGAGTACAGGTAAGCCCTGTGAACATATAACACTTCACGCAAGAGGTGCCACAGCAATGACTGCAAATAGAAATGATCTACATGTGTTGTTACTTGTAACTGATAGTACTGTATTACTTAACTCTTTATATTCTCATATCGCGTCTAATGGCACGTTGTAAACGCGACGCGTGCTGCTTTGTTTACAGATTTAAATGCTTTCGTGAGCTCATTCCACTGCCGTTTGTCATTGCTATGGCCACCGTTAGCTGATCCTACACACGTGCAGCGGTCAAGGTTCAGAAGAGTTCAGCTTTTGCTGCTGTGTGGATTAATACTGAATGTGTGTCATGGTTGAGCATAGAGAAATATGCTAGTGTTTAACTGCACTGCTTTCAGCGCTGAGGTGTCTGAATAACACTGTTGAGAACCGGGTACTGTTTACTGTGGTGTTAGTAAGTTTACTATGAAGCGAGTTTCGGGCGTCCGCTGCGATCTGATCCTATACCAATGTTAGAGACCCAGGGGCTTGATAGACCGCGCTGGGCATTTTACTGTCTCGTGCTGAACGCTGTCGACCAATGGCAACAGGCTGTCATCGGTCCAATCAGCACAGATTAGCTTTGCGCTAAGCAGGGGTTTGGGAACAAATGAATCGCTGAACGATTCATATGGGAGTCGCTGGGATAATTAAGTCAAATAAATTCATATTATAAGACCATGAGTGTTTTTTTGACCTTGCATGCAGATCAGCCTGTTGTTGGAGACCCATAAAACCAAAATATGACCCTTTTCAATGTGTAATAGGGGCTCTTTAATGTCTAAATGTTTGCACCTTTCCCTGCTAAAAAAACAGCATATGCTGGTAAGGTATGTTTGTATGCTGGTCTTGCTGGTTTCAATGCTGGTCTTGCTGGTTTCAATGCTGGTTTTGCTGGTCTCGATGCTGGTTTTGCTGGTCTCGATGCTGGTCTTGCTGTTTTTAATGCTGGTCTTGCTGATCTCAATGCTGGTCAGGACCGAGAGTGCATCGAGACCAGCAAAACCAGCATAGAGACCAGCAAAACCAGCATACCAGCATCAAAACATACCTTACCAGCATATGCTGTTTTTTTCAGCAGGGTTATATACTTATTTTAAGCCAGATTCGATTAGATCAGATAAATATCTATTACATGTTCATTTTAGTATGATAAATGACTTGAAAAAATAGCATTTCTCTAGGGAAATGTTATATCGCTAAAAAAATATCGCTATTGTAATACTCACAATGTAATAAAACAACAATATCACATATTTTCCCAGTATCATGCAGCGCTAGTTCTGGTGATTGATTTACTGTCAGTGTCTGCAGGTTGTGCATGTGTGTGTGCATGTATGAGGGGTCAGAGCGTCTCCGCAGGACTGAAGGTGCCCTTGACCAGCCCTGAACATGTGTGTGTGTGTGTGTGTGTGTGTGTGTGTGACAGAGACGAGCCCTGCTTCTGCAGATTCATGATTAATGCATCGTCATCTCACTCATATCTGAACTGCTGACCTGAGATTCATAACCAGCGACCACTGAGAGCAGAGAACACACACACACTCACCTCACGTTCATCCAGAGAAGCGCAGAGTCGCAGACACACCTGCAGGAACACACACTGTTATTAGAGGCAACACATGAGCTACTGAAGGTCAAATAAACACATTAGGTTAATTAATATACGTCTTAAAAACACAGAAAAATGACATTAAATGCTTAACAATGACTCAAACTTGGGGTAAAGAAAAACTCCAATATATAAAAACATGCTAGCCGTTTGCTAAAAATGCTAAATGTGTGGTAATCAAGCTTGAAACATATTAGCCGTGTGCTTAATTTGCTAACTGTGTGGAACATCATGCATGAAACATGTTAGACGTGAGCTAAATATGTAAGCAGTGTTGTAAATCATGCTTGAAACATGCTAGATGTTTGCTAAATATGCTAACAGTGCTGCAATCATGCTTGAAACATGTTAGCCGTTTGTTAAATATGCCAACGATGTGGAAAAACTATACTTAAACATCATAGCCATGTGTTAAATGTACTAGCAGTGTGGTAATCATGTTGGAAACATGTTATACATGTGCTAAATGTGCTAGCAGACTAGTAAACTATGCTAGTTGTATGCTAAATATGCTAGCAGTGTGGTAAATCATGCTTAAAAACATGTTAGCCATTTGTTAACTATGCTAGCAATATGCTAAATTATGCTAGAAACATGTTAGCTGCATGCTAAATATGTCAGCAGTGTGGTAAACCATGCTAGATGTGTGCTAAATATGCTAAGAGTGTTCTAAAGTCATGCTAAAAACACTCTAGCTGTGTGCAAAATATGCTAATAATGTGCTAAATTCATGCTAAATACATGCTAGCCGTGTGTGTTAAATCATGCAAGAAATATGCTAGTAGTGTGGTAAATAATGCTAGAGACATGGTCTTTGTCAACTAAAAATTTTGGCAGTGTGCTGAATCATGCTAGAAAAATGTTAGCTGTGTGCTACAAATGTTAGCACTTCAGAAAATGCTAGAAACATACTAGTAGCGTGGTAAAAAATGCTAGAAATGTGTTTGTCTGCAAAATATTTTAGCAATGTGATAAATCATGCTAGAAACATGCTAGATTTGTGCCAAATATGCTAACAACGCGCTAAAATCATGCTAGAAACATGCTAGCTGTCAGCTAAATATGCTAACAGTGTGGAAAATCATGCAAGAAACTTGCTAGTAGATTGGTAAATAATGCTACAAACATCATCTTCATCTGTCAAAAACATGTTACAAACATGCTAGTAGTGTGGTAACAAAATTGCTAAAAATGCTAAACGTGTGGTAATCAAGCTTGAAACCTATTAGCCGCGTGTTTAATATGCTAACTGTGTGGAAAATCATGCTTGAAACATGTTAGCCGTTTGCTAATTATGCTAACAGTGCTGCAATCATGCTTGAAACATGTTAGCTATTTGTTAAATATGCTAACAATGTTGAAAAACTATACTTAAACATAATAATCATGTGTTAAATGTACTAGCATTGGGGTAATCATGTTAGAAACATGCTATACATGTGTTAAATGTGCTAGCAGACTAGTAAACTATGCTAGTTGAATGCTAAATATGTTAGCAGTGTGGTAAATCATGCTAGAAACATGTTAGCTGCATGCTAAACATGTCAGCAGTGTGGTAAACCATGCTTGATGTGTGCTAAATATGCTACGAATGTTCTAAAATCATGCTAAAAACACTCTAGCTGTGTGCTAAATATGTTAACAGTGTGGAAAATCATGCAAGAAAAATGCTAGTAGTATGGTAAATATTTCTACAAACATCGACTTTATCTGCTATATATTTTAGCAGTGTGGCAAATCATGCTAGAAACATGCTACTTGTGTGCTAAATATGCTAACAGTTTGACAAAACATGCTAGAAACATTCTAGTAGTGTGGTAAATAAAATTGCTAGAAATGCTTAATGTGTGGTAATCAAGCTTGAAACATATTAGCAGCGTGTTTATTATGTTAACAGTGCTGCAGTCATGCTTGAAACATGTTAGCCATTTGTTAAATATTCTAAAAGTGTGCTAAAATCATGCTAGAAACATGCTAGCTATCAGCTAAATATGCTGACAGTGTGGAAAATCATGCATGAAACTTGCTAGTAGTGTGGTAAATAATGCTATTAACATCGTCTTCATCTGCTAAATATTTTAGCAGTGTGCTTAAACCATGCTAGAAACATGCTACCCGTGTGAAAAATATGCTATCAGTTTGACAAAACATGCTAGAAGCATGCTAGCAGTGTGGTAATTAAAGCTATAGACATCGTCTTCATCTGCTAAATATTTTAGCAGTGTGGTAAATCATGCTAGAAACCTGCTACCTGTCTGCTAAATATGCTAACAGTTTGACAAAACATGCTAGAAACATGCTAAATGTGTGCTAAATATGCTAACAGTGTGCCAAAAACATACTATAAACATGCCAGGTGGGTGCTAAACATGGTAACAGCGTGAAAAATCATGCTAGAAACATAGTGCTTGTCTGCTAAATATGTTCACAGTGTGGAAAATAATGCTAAAAAATGCTTGCCGTGTGCTAAATACGTTGACAGTGTGGAAAATCATGCTATACAAATGCTAGCTGTGTGCTAAATATGCATTTTTGTGCGTGTAAATGAACCAGCAATAATCAAACTCAAGTGTTTGACCTAAAAGAGAAGTGTTCACTAATGTTCACTAACGAGACTCTTCTAGAACAGAAGGATTTGTGAGATCCAGCTGGAAGCGTTTCTTCTACAGTCTGAAAATATCCTCGGATTGACTGGGGTTCGGTTCTTTCATCTGTTTCCATAATGATGTTCAGCCAGGTGTGTGTTTGTCCTCTGAGGAAACAAACATTTCCGCGTGGAGGATCTGCTGCGGGACAAACCAGCTTCAGATCTGTCCTGCAGGCCAGTTTACAGACACACAGGATCTTGAGAAACACAGCGCTTCAGCGTTCTCACGTTTCCATACACACACAGCTCCATCAGGAGTGTGTTAAAACAACACGCCTTCCATTGATCCTGTTTTAAAGAGCACCTATTATGCAAAAGTCACCTTTATTAGAGGTTTAAACCCAGGTGTGTGTCAGCGGTGTGTGAGTATATCCAGCCTGTAATGGTCAACATTAATTAATTGTGTTTGTTCTAATCAGACTTGATGAATGAAACACTTTGATTGACATTCTCCCTTTGTAAGTGTCATCAGAGGGGGAAAGCTCCGCCCACTAGTGCCCAAATCTCCCTCATTAGCATAAACAGCAGCCCTGAGTGAGAAGCAGCCGTCTGTCTATTAGCCATTAGTGTTTGAGCTGCTGAAGATAATGTCAGCATAGACTAAGAGGATTATAGATGTGGAGTTTTAGACGAAGCACAAATGAACAGCGACAGGAGTCTCCATAAAAAAATACAATTAATATTGACAATTAAAGGCTGTATATATTTACACACTGCTGACACAAAACTGGGTTTAACCTCCTTAAAATAGTGATCATTGCATAATATGTGCCCTTTAAATATAATAATAACAGCAGCAGCTTCAGAAGGACTGTGAGGCGTGATACTGCGGTGGGTTCTGGTCAGTTACTCTGTCAGATCTGAGATCAGGTGTCCCGTAGTGAAGAGTCGATAGAGAGTGACCTACTGAGGGAGCGATGGAGCGTCCGGAGCACTGTTTCTATGGAGACGCTGATCCGAGAAGATCCTGAAAGCCACCAGAGCATTCCCTGTGGAGTGAGCGGGAGGCGCGGGACACGCTGGAGAACAGGTCACTTCCAGACTAGAGCTTCTGATCATCATCCTGCAGACGAAAAGACTAGAAGAGGGTTTCCAGCATCAAAACGATATACATTACTGTGTGAATCATTTATTCTTAGCAAAAAAACAACAAATTTACTATGACATTAGGTTGTAACTACATGCGATATAATGTATATTTCCATGCAGAGCTTGACATTAACTTTTTTGATCAACAGCCACTGTGGCTAGTAGTTTCCAACATTACTAGCCACTCTGCATTTTCACTACCTTCAATTTTGTTGTTGGAAAAATATATTTTATATGCAGAAATTTGACTGACATGCTAAAATTACTTGATTTAAATTATGTGTTATGTCCACAATGCCTCCTTAACTTTTTATTTCACATGGCTTTTTAGGGCTCAACACTAAGGCCCCGTTTACACTATTGCATTTTCGTTTTAAAACGCATAAGTTTTGCTACGGTTACGCCATCCATCCACACTAAGCCGGAGTTTTCAAGCCTCAAAAACGAAGCATTTTGAAAACGCTGGAGAGGCCGCTTTCATTCTAAAACGCTGCTGCTCCGTCTCAGTGTGGATGGGGGAAAACTGAGACATCTGAAAACAGAGGCGTGGCTGCTGAGATTCGCTACCTGATTGGGGCTTTTGGGTCATTGCGTATCCTTCCCTTATTCGTTAAGCCCCTATCACATGACTATAACACTACCGGAAGACGGCAGACCAGCCTTTACTGTAAACAACAACATGGACACAGAAATGGGAGTGTTGTTTGCACTATTGTTCATTTTAGTCGCCATTGTGCAGTTAAACTCTGCCTTTTTTACTACAGCAGCTGCATATATTCGCAAGAGGCGAGCTGTTGTTCCAGCACTCGCTAATCGCTCGCGTTCATCGTTCAACCAGCGTTTGTTGACTAACAATAACCAAATGCCGAGCGAGACACATGCTTCCTGTTTATACTTGAATGCGCATGCCCAGAGAGTGCGAATGGTCACGTGATATACGTTTTTGGTGGAGTAGTGTGGACGGAGATAAGTTTAGAAACGCTAGATGAAACGCTAGTGTGGACGCGGATCATTTTTTATCTAAAACGCCGTTTCTAAACGAAAACGCATTAGTGTAAGCAGGGCCTAAAGATTTACCATTTTTTTCAACAATTAAAAGTCTTAATCAAAAGTCTTAATCAAGTTTTTACGAGGTCTTAAATTTTGTTCCAGCGTTGTCCAGAGTGTTTGACTCCAAAAAAGCATACATTTATTTAATTTCCTCCTAATATCCATGCGATTAGTTTGGGCTGGGGAGCATCCAGTCAAGCTCCTTCGTCCAGGTGATGTCACGTAATTTGCAACATTCTACACATTTAGCGACACTAAATAGAGCAAAACAGACGGCAAAATGGGAAAATGTAAGTTTGCGTACTTCTGGTTGGTGAAAGACGAGTTTAAACAGTGGCTGAAGCCTGTCGCTGAAAACAACCGCCTAATTTATTCTTTCAAGCTTTGGTTTTTCCGAGCTCATCTGAGTTCTGTGGCACGGTTGTGCTTCATTCATTTATTTAACTACACTGTTTATTAGCAACTGTTTATTAAGTTAAAGGTTTGATACTGATTACAACTTGAAGTGGCGATGAAATATTCTGAGAGGGTCTTTAAAAAATCTTAAACAGGTATTGAAATTACCTTTAGGATTCCTGCAAATACCCTGACAGCAGTTTTTCCAGGCTAAAGGTCCCAGATCATCAGGTAACTATAGATAAATGGAGAGTTAATCTTCTATTACAGCAATGTTACTGTAAAGGATGATAAGTAAGCCATATTAACAAAAATAACTGCAAGCAAAAGAAAGCAGGTGAAAAACATTCTGTGCATGATTGTGAAAGGATGATCACGTGCACACGGTTAACATTAGGCCTAATGATAATCTGTTCAAAGAATAAATAAAGCGAAAGTGGCAACCGCTGCTGCTTACAAAAACTCTGGAGCTTTCTTGAAACAGCAGGACTGTGGGTGCACGAGCACCGTTCTTTCTCAATCTATTTAAAAGAGAATCGCACCAGTTGGTTTTTCAGGCAATGTTGTTTTGCACAAGGTAACCAGAGCTTTTAAGCCCTCGCGTGCTTCACATCAGCTGTGCCTCACTCACAACGTTAGTGAGCGAGGATCGCCTGTGTCTCACCGTGTGCCTGATCTTCCTCTCATTCGGTATCCACCTGCTTTCTGTTGCTCATTGAACAGTTATCAGTCATGCTGCTTCTTTATTGTAAAAGCACATTTGTGCGCATATTGACAAAGTATCTTTAACAAATATTCTAATCTTTAGGGATGAGGGCAGCCAACCCCCCCAACCCCTCAGTTCACAAACGCCTCAACACACACCAACACACTACTGCGCCACTGCATCGACCCAAATTATTCATTATAGCTTAAATTTTAAGGCTTAAGTTACCCCCTGCCTGATATTTAAAATGAAAAGAAAATCAGCCCCTTTATCACTTATGTAACAACTCTGCACAAAGTACTTATATACATATCTTCTGGGGACATCCCCAAATTGCATGACTCTGGTCTAAGGTACGAGACCTACTATCAGATCTAATGGAAACTCAGATCCATTGCGACCCGTTGCTTTTTTTCTCCTTATCCATTAACCAAAGAAGGATTCTGTCAGCTTGTACAAAAAAAATCCTGAAATATGGCTGGATCCATCTGCTCCTGCTGATCTATCTAGGGACCTTATTAGTTTGGAATACACCAGAGCCAAAATAAATGGTGCCAGTAAGAAAACTGAACAATTTTGATTACATGAGAGATATACAGTAGTCAACATTTAAAGTGGATCATCACCTTTCATCAAAGTTGTGCTAAATCCATTGAAGAACACCCCTTCTTGTCTTACACTCTCAGAAATAAAGGTGCTGTCACTGGGGTGGTACCTTTTCAAAAATTGTAAGGGTCCATATTGGTACCTATAAAGTGTACATTAGTACCTAAAAATTTTAAAAGGAACACTTTTGTACTTTTTAGGTACTAATATGTACCCTTGAAGCATTAATATGCACCTTTTAGTTACAAATTTGTACCTTTTAAAAAGGTACCACCACAGTAACAGCTCGCATATCTTTATTTCTGTCTAGGATAATTTTGGAAAACGTTTTTGATTCACTTCAAATGTTGACTACTGTATGTTTCAATTCTGATTTTGCAACTATTATTCCAGTTGTTTTATTTTATTTTACTTGTTTGTTGAGTGGATCTCGGGCTTTGTTGTTTATAGCTCAAAATCTAAATGTTTAAAAATATATATAGTTTACGTGACTATTATTGCTATACTAAAAGCAGCAGCAAATATTTAACCTCAGATCTTGAAAATAAAATAACTAGCAGATGACTTGAAAATGAAAAGTCAGAACTGAGACTCAAACCAACAGCATCAGTCACTCAGTAGCCTATTATTAATGTCAAAGTGGTTTAATATGTGTTAATTATAGATTTAAAACCTTACTATTCCGTTGGTGTGCACTGGCTTGTGTTTAAATGAATGAATGAATAGTATTTAAATATTTCTGACATTTTGCATCGCGTTTGGTGCAAGTAGTCAAATTGATTGATGCTGGAATCTTGTGTGTTTTTGAGATATTTTTCTTCGGTTTCCAGAACACAGGCAATAATATGTGATTACATTTCGCTATGAGGTCTCCAAAGTGGATGTTAGGCTATATCTTCGCAACGTTTCAGTGTATTCACACAAAATTTGGTGCGTGTTTTGATAACCATGGACTGAATTTGCCAGCACAGTTTCAGCACTCCGCCACCTAGTGGACATAAGATGTGCAGTTTTTCTTTTTTGCTTAAATTATCTAAACAGTTTGAGCAAAATTCACAAGAATGATCCTTTTAGTCTCAGAATGTCTGAATGTGTTCATGTCAGGCATATTTATAGCAAGAATCATTTGATGAAATATTAAATAGCTCACAGTTTGATCACAAAATACTCATTAATTGTTATCTGAAATCTTGATTATTTGCCACTATCCTTTAAAACCACAAGATTTTACACATTTGACAAGACAAATTTTCACATTATTAAGATCATTTATCATGATTAACATATCTTATCATAAAAAAGCTTACGCTAAGCCTTAACAGCATTGACCAACAACAAAAATATATATTTATGAATAAAATAATGGCAAATGCACACAGCATATTTACTAAATCTTTAAATAAATGTAAAATGAAAACAAAAAGCAATTTTCTTGTTTTCCAGTACTGATATTTAACCTTGGAATCATATGTAATTTCTGCATCTCAAATTAAAGGAACTTATTTAAAGAGTATTAAGATATTACTGCAAAACAAGACAAAATACCGAAAATGATTTTTAAAAGAGTTTTTCTGAAGTGAAACATCTGATAAATCTGAGAAGTGAATAAACGTCTTCATATATTCTCATTGCCATCTCATTTACAGTCTTACTTTTGTGCTTTAAAACCTGTTAAGCTGCAGAATTTGACCATGAGTTGATTTGTTTAGTCAGTATGAAGGACGTGAACAACAATCGCAGGAATGTTGAGTGTCCTTTTGGAGCAAAACCAATTGGAAAGATCTTCTAAACGTGAATAAGGCAGATATAAACATGCCTATCAGTGTTTACTTTCAGCAAAAGTTCATCCAAGGCTCAAAATCTCTGACTATTACAGAGAACAGAATGAGAAGTTGAGACCAACCAATAAGGCTGTATCTTCACAACGCTTCAATGTGTTCACGTCACATTTGGTGTGTGTTTTGATAACCATGACCTGAGGTTGCCTGCTCAGTTTCACCACAGCGCCACATAGTGGACAACAGATATGCATTTTTTTCATATGTGGTTTTAATCAATTGGCTGAAAAGCAAAACAAACGCTAATAATATGATTGAATAGAATATAGGGCGTCACGGTGGCGCAGTGAGTAGCATGATCGCCTCACAGCAAGAGGGTCACTGGTTCGAGCCTCAGCTAGGTCAGTTGGAATTTCTGTGTTGCCGTGGGTTTCCTCCGGGTGCTCCTGTTTCCCCCACAAGTATCAAGACATGCGCTATAGAGGAATTGGGTAAGCTAAAATTGTTCATAGTGTATGAGTGTATGAATGTTTCCTATTGATGGGTTGCTGCTGGAAGGGCATCCGCTGTGTAAAACATGCTGGTTAAGTTGGCGGTTCATTCCGCTGTGGCGACCCCAGATTATTTAGGGACTAAGCCGAAAAGAAAATGAATGAATGAATGAATAAATCATATATAATTTTTTACCAGTAGGTGGCGCCAAATTGATACCAAATTTATTAGTTACAGACAACATCTGGTGTTGCTAGTTTTGCAGAGATACAGACTCGGAATTAGTTTTTTTGTCAAATTCCCCCCCACCCCCCTTCCTCCTGCCTGCAACTGATGTCAAAAATATAACAAGATTTGGCCCCCAAATATATTCATTATTTCATTCTCCTTTGGCTTAGTCCCTTATTTATCAGGGGTTGCCACAGTGAAATGAACCGCCAACTATTCAAGAATATGTTGTTTTATGCAGCGGATGCCCTTGCAGCCACGACCCAGTACTGGAAAACCCCCATATACACTCATTCACACACACACTCATACACTACGGCCCTACGGGGGAAACCGAAGCATCCGGAGTAAACCCACGCCATCATGGGGAGAACATGCAAACTCCACACAGAAATACCAACTGGTCCAGCCGGGACTCGAACCAGCGGCCTTCTTGCTGTGAGGCGACAATGCAAAACACTGAGCCACCATGCCGCCGTCACCTATATATATACCATATGAACTAAATTGGCCGTAGTGTATGAGTGTGTGTATAAATGTGAGTGTGTATGGGTGTTTCCCAGTGCTGGGTTGCGGTTGGAAGGGCATCCTCTGCGTAAAACATATGCTGGAATAGTTGGTGGTTCATTCCGCTGTGGCGACCCCATATAAATAAATAGACTAAGCTGAAGGAAAATGAACCAATAATAGTAATACATGATCATGAAGTGTATTAGTGTATTAAGTGTTTGTTGTCCTGGACGTTCCCGAATGGTTGGCGTGATTGATAATTAGATGATTGATTGGGTTTTTTTGTGCAGTAGGAAGCGAGTGTGTGCTCATCATTGAGTTGTGTAAGTGTGTCAGCGAGTCCCTCAGCGCTGTAGCCTGTGATGTGATCACTTCTGAGGGAGCTGATCATTTATTGATGCCTCCATTAAAGATCGAGCGCACACTTTCGCATTCACTCAGTGTGTGTGTGTGTGTGTGTGTGTCGTGTGTCTGTCAGATCATCAATAACTCATGCTGTCATCGGCCTCCATATAATCCACTCTGATTGCTCGTAAACATTCACATTTCATGATATTACTTCAAACCACTCTGTACTGGAGATGATGATGATGATGATGATGATGATGATGTCAGAATGGCACTTTATGAGGAGCGTTTTACTCTATTGCGGGAAGGAGATGTGTTTGGTGTAGTGAAGTGTTCTGGGGAAACAAATAAATAAATATATAAATAAAGTTGATATAAATATATATAAAGCAATTCCAGCAATGCAACCAAATAATGTACTGCAGCTGTTTGATTGATGTTTTATCTGTCTATTTCTTTATATTAGAGGGCAAAGTTATCAACTGCAGTGCTAAGAACAAATGGAGACGTAGACACATTCATTCATTCATTCATTTTCCTTCGGCTTAGTCCCTAAATTCATCAAGGGTGGCCACAGTGGAATAACCTGCCAACTTTTACACAGCGGATGCCCTTTTAGCTGCAACCCAGTAGTGGGAAACACCCATACACACTCATTCACACATACACTATGGCCAATTTAGTTCATCAATTCCCCTATAGCGCATGTGTTTGGACTGTGGGGGAAACCGGAGCACCTGGAGGAAACCCACGCCAATACAAGGAGAACATGCAAACTCCACACAGAAACACCAACTGACCCAGCCGGGACTCAAACCAGAGACCTTCTTGCTGTGAGGTGACAGTGCTAACCACTGAGCTACCATGACGTTTGGTTTTTACATATATAAAATAAATGGCATATGCAACCTATGTATCAAAACATCCAAGACTCAAACCAGCGACCTTCTTATACAGTGCTAACCACTAAGCCACCGTGCCACCCTAAATTGATTTATTCATTCATTCATTCATTCATTCATTCATTTTCTTGTCGGCTTACTCCCTTTATTAATCTGTGGTCGCCACAGTGGAATGAACCGCCAACTTATCCAGGACGATTTTACGCAGCGGATGCCCTTCCAGCCGCAACCCATCACTGGGAAACATCCATACACACTCATACACACTCATACACTACGAACAATTTAGCCTACTCAATTCACCTGTACCGCATGTGTTTGGACTGTGGGGGAAACCAGAGCACCCGGAGTAAACCCACACGAACGCAGAGAGAACATGCAAACTCCACACAGAAACACCAACTGACCCAGCCCAGCCGAGGTTCAAACCTGCGACCCAGCAACGTTCTTGCTGTGAGGCGACAGCACTACCCACTGTGCCACTGCGTCGCCCCTAAATTGATTTATTTGAATTAAATTTGAATGAATTTTCATTTATAAATACTTAATTAACAATCATATGTTTGTCTAATATACATTATTAGTGTGTGTTTACATTTTATATTATTGAATATTTTTGTATATATAAATGTGTGAACCTGTAGAGTATATTAAGCACTTATAAATTATTACTTATATATTATTTGTATTTATTATAGAGTATAGCTTTCTAAAATAACATCTGTAATCATATTATTTTATTATATTAACTGTAAAATATAAAAAACATCTTTAAAGTTTCGTTTAAAAAAAACGTAAAAAAATAAATCAATAAATAAACAGATAATAAAAATAAAAATTAGCCTCTAAACATAGAAAATGTAAAATAGTTCCTAGTGAGATCTATTGAGTTCTAACTATGATATAGGATTTAATATATATACTGTATATTTATATATTTTTATGTTTACAATATAAATGTATATAGTATGTAAGCAATAATATACAGTGAGCAGTTTATGCAGTTTGAAACTGTCGAACTAGCAGCAAGTGCAATATACAGGCATAGGTTATAACTAGGGCCAGACAGCATCTACACACACAGATTTTTAGCCCATCACTGATTCTGTTTATTTAATAGTGTGGATGTGTGTAAATTTATGTTTATTTTTATTATTTTATTAATTGATTATATTAATTATATTTATTTTATATTTAATTTCAGTAATATTATTGACTAATATGAAACTATTCATATTATTTATATATAATGCAGTTTGTAAAAGTAAAACTTTCTTTCTTTTAGTAGATATATTGTATGGGAGACTTACTTTTTTTTGCCAAATAAAGTGGATCTAATTGGATTTGCATTGGAAACATTTAATAATAGTTTAAAAAGGTATTGCTTTTTATTTCATGTATTAAGTTTTTAGTTGGGGCAACGCAGTGGTGCAGTAGGTAGTGCTGTCAAGAAGCAAGAAGGTCGCTGGTTCGAGCCTCGGCTGGGTCAGTTGGTGTTTCTGTGTGGAGTTTGCATGTTCTACCCGTGGGTTTCCTCCGGGTGCTCCGGTTTCCCCCTTAGTCCAAACACATGCGCTATAGGGGAATTGGGTAGGCTAAATTGTCCATAGTGTATGAGTATGAATAAGTGTGTGTAGATGTTTCCCAGAGATGGGTTGCAGCTGGAAGGGCATCCGCTGCGTAAAACTGTGCTCGATAAGTTGACGGTTCATTCCGCTGTGGCGACCCCGGATTAATAAAGCGAGTAAGCCGAAAAGAAAAAGAATGAGTCCAAACACACACTGCAAATTTTATATAGTAGATTTAACTACCTTAGAGTTCAAACTAACACTCCCTCAGAGTTTATATGGGAACCACTATAAAAGTGTTAAAATAACACTTTTGAAAAGTTAACATTATCAACACTCAGAGAGTGTTAATTAGCAAACTTTATAGTGTTAAATATTAACACCACAAAGGATCCGAGGAAACGTAAGTATTTTCGTTTTGTCAGTTTAGTGGCTAACTGGTACAAATATGTACGAGTTGAGTCGTACGAAAATGTACGATTTTAAAAATGGGCGTGGCGCTCAACCCCACCCCTAACCCCAACCGCCATTGGGTGATGAGCAAATCATACTAATTTGTACGAATTAGAATGCACTAATTCATACGAATTATCCACTAAATCAAAAAGTTAAGAAGAATGCATTGAAGGATCATATGAACACCACTCTGTGTTATGCGTTAACACTCTTAGGTCAAATTTTCAACATCGCACAGAAATAAAAATAAATTATGTTTAACATCAGCTACACTTTATTAACTATTCGGTTAATGTTTAGGGAAAACAATTCAAAACACAAACCGTATTTTCTCATATTTTAACCAAAATGGAGCCGTTTTAAGACAGCTTTAACTTCTTTAGTTTTAATGTAACAGTACAGAACAAAATAAAGATAAAAAATTATGCTTTTTTTGGAGATATTTAAAACTAACGTATATATATAACGATTTGGATGTCAAATGTCTATATACAAACATTTTAAGTACTTTTACTCACCAGTTGCGTTGTCTCATTGCTCCTTGTGGCAAAAGAAAATGGCGTCTGGAAAAATCCTCCAGGGATATTGCTGCATAGATTCCCTGATGTATTAGTCAACACTGTATTAGTGTTAGAAACATGTAACTGTATGACAAGGAGGCAAATCAGCTTCTAACACTGAGAGGGTTATTTTATCTTTATCTAACTCTAGAATTTCAAAACTTTACTCTGAATTACAGCAACACTCAAATTTAACACTAAGGAATTGGCTGTGCATGCGCTATAGGGGGACTGATGAACTAAATTGGCCGTAGTGTATGAGTGTGTGTGTGAATGGGTGTGTATGGGTGTTTCCCAGTACTGGGTTGTGGCTGGAAGGGCATTCACTGTGTAAAACATATGCTGGAATAGTTGGCGGTTCATTCCACTGTGGGGCACCTTGATAAATAATGAACTAAGCTGAAGGAAAATAATTGAATGAATAATAAAAAAGAGATATGCAAATAGTTTACAGGTTGTTATTTACAAAAGGTACTATTGTGTTGTGTTTGTTGATACCTGACGGTCAGTGTGTGTCTTTTTCTCTTCTCCAGCAGTGGTGAGGGGTGTGTGTGTGTGTGTGTGTGTGTGTTTGTGTGTGTGTGTGTGTGTGTGTGTATGTGTGTATGTGTGTGAGGGATCAGCGAGTTCATGAGTGTTGTGTCTGTGTTTTTGATGCTATTGTGGTGCTCCCGCAGGCTCGTCCCGCAGTGTGAGAGTCCCTGACGCCGCCGCAGGACACATGCTGCAGAAGCTCAGAGGAAAGACAGAGTTCAGCATCGCCCTCACACTCAAACAGGACAAACTCAACTCTGGAGTCATTCTGTCCATCCATCATGGAGAACACAGGTCAGAACACACACGCACGCAC
>CAIGQZ010035256.1:1513648-1523648 GCA_903798205.1 Danio tinwini
CACACACACACACACACACACACACACACACACACACACACACACACTGCATGAGCTATTTTAAGAAACATTTATAATATTTTGGAGAAGTAAACATGTCAGGTTGAATAACTCTAAGTCATTGCTGTCTTCATTAGTTTCAGAAACACTGATTTCTTTGCATCTTTGGAGATCTTAATTTTCTGTGGATATAAAGTGTTCAGCATGCGTTTCCCAAACAACGCTGTAACTCACAGCTGAACTACTGTACCATAATATGATGCATTGCTTGGAAAATGAACAATGTAGTGACGAGTGTTTCCCAAAACCATAGTTGCTCTGTCACAGAGCCGTCGTTTCAACCACGTCAGTTATAATGTAAAACAGCCATAATGACGGTTTAAATGGGGTGAAGTAACAACTTCTTTAGGGAACATCTCCATTATTTTTTGTGTGCAAATTATATTGTTTTACACGCTCACGCACAACAAAATCCAATATTAGTTTTGGTAAAAACATGCACTCGTTTTCCATATTAATTGATATATGAAGTGGGGAAAATAAGTATTAAACACGTCTCAATTTTTCTCAGTAAATATATTTCTGAAGGTGCTGTTGACTTGAAATTTTCACCAGATGTTGGTAACAACCACAGAAATCCTCATATATGCAAAGGAAACAGATCTAATTAGTTCACAAATGAAGTTCTGTGTAATAAAATGAAATGATGCAGGGGAAAAGTATTGAACACATGAAGAAACAGAGGTGTAGTTTGGCAGTGAAAGCCCAGACAGCAGCTGGAATCTCTCAGTAGTTCTTTAGCAAGCCTCTGCCCTACCTCAGTGTAAATGAACATCAGCTGCTTCAGTCCAACATCTACATTAGCAGGAGGATGAAGATCAAACCATTTCAGCAAGACAATGATTTAAAACACAGCCGATGAGACTCTCAGATGCTTTCAGAGAAAGAAAATCAAGCTGTAGAATGGACCAGCCAATCACCTGATCCAAATTCAATAGAGAATCCAAAATAAAGCTCAGATTTGATAGACGAGACCCACAAAAGCATCAAGATTTACACACTCTGGTGAAGTCTGTGAGAAACTTACACCTGAGCAATGCATGAGTCTTCATTCTCCACATGAGCGGCGTCTTTAAGCTGACAGCATTAATAAAGCCTTTATATACACTATTAAACACATTTCAGTAGTTCAGTGCTTTCTCTTTCTGTCGTTCCATTGTTATTACACATAACAAAATTTTCAGAATTGTTTTGTTTTGTTTTGATGTTTGTATTGTTTGGGTTTTTACCAAAATCTGCTTTAATCCCATGTCAGCAGCTGCTTTAGAGATATTACTCCCAGGAACAAACATGACCATGTGTTCAATACTTATATCGCAACTCAGGCTCATTCTGAAAACGTAGTCTCGTGGACGTTTCTCTTCCGTTTCCCGGAAGGTACGTATTTTTGCAGTTTTTGTTTTCGCTAATCCGCGAGAGGGCGCTGTGTGTGCTTTTTCACATCTCAAATTTCTCTCGCGAGTGGCGTTTGCACCCGCTGTTCTCGCGTAAACCCACCAGAGGCTGCTGTCGACCGACTGTGTGTCTGACTGACTGACCAATCGACTGACTGACCCACCCTCCTCCTTCCCTAAACCCAAACAATTTTATCGATTGTTCCGCACACCCACTTACTTCCCTAAACCCAAAGCCGTCCAGAAAAAGAAAAGCCCTCCTTTTCGGATTTTACATTTTCATTGTTGTTTACTTGTTCATTTTATTTTTTGGATTGTGTTTCTGATTTCTGGAATTGCTGTTCCCCGTCTCGAACCCAGTCGTCGTGGTCAACTCCTCTCTGCGTCTCAAGACCGCCGACGTACATGACAAGCTAACAGGACAAACTGGTTGCGACAGGAAAACCCTCCACACGGAGGTGAGCAGTCAGCTGGTGAGCACGAAAAGGAACGGCGTCATACCGCTCCGCAGCGTTCGCTTAAAAAAAGAAATGAAATGCAAGTCATACGTACCTCCGGCTACATAATTCACGGTCTCCCGAAACGTCCACGAGACTACATTTACAGAATGAGCCTGTGTTGTAATTTCCCCAGCTGTATGTAAACGGCATATATTTCCTTCACAGATATTATTGAGAATATTCCAGATTGTCAATCATAAAACTGTTTCTGCTGTGGTGTTAAGACGGTAATACTTTATGTTGATGGTCTATTTGAGTATTAGGCCCCGTTTACACTATTGCATTTTCGTTTTAAAACGCATAAGTTTTGCTACGGTTACGTCATCCGTCCACACTACGCTGGAGTTTTCGAGCCCCAAAAACGGAGCGTTTTGAAACCACTGGAGAGGCCGTTTTCATTCTAAAACGCTGCTGCTCCGTCTCAGTGTAGATGGGGGAAAACGGAGACGTCTGAAAACAAAGGCATGGCTGCTGAGATTCGCTACCTGATTGTGGCTTTTGGGTCATTGCGTATCCTTCCCTTATTCGTCAAGCCCCTATCACATGACTATAACACTACCGGAAGACGGCAGACCAGCCTTCACTGTAAACAACAACATGGACACAGAAATGGGAGCGTTGTTTGCACTATTGTTCATTTTAGTCGCCATTACGCAGTTAAACTCTGCCTTTTTTACTACAGCAGCTGCATATATTCGCAAGAGGCGAGCTGTTGTTCCAGCACTCGCTAATCGCTCACGTTCATCGTTCAACCAGCGTTTGTTGACTAACAATAACCAAATGCCGAGCGAGACACATGCTTCCTGTTTATACTTGAACGCGTATGCCCAGAGAGTGCGAATGGTCACGTGATATACGTTTTTGGTGGAGTAGTGTGGACGGAGATAAGTTTAGAAACGCTAGAAGAAACGCTAGTGTGGACGCAGATCATTTTTGATCTAAAACGCCGTTTCTAAACGAAAACGCATTAGTGTAAACGGAGCCTTAGTAGACTGTCTGCTTAATATCTGCTGATTCTGCTCCTTCAACAGACATTTAACTGACTAGAGGAAACTTTGCAAGTACATGTCAACTTACACTAACCCTAACCCCAACCCTAACAGTCGACTTATAATCTACTGAGAGTTAGTTGGTGTAGATGCACTGTATAATTCAACAAACGGACCATCAAAATAAAGTGAGACCATATTGTCCTCCAGAATCTACGAGCGAGTTGTACCTGTTCCTCTGATGGATATCCCAGAAGACAGCTCGTTCTGGGTCGGGCAGAGAAACAGCGCTCACAGCTTATTCAAGGTGCTTAATAACCTGCACACACACACACAAATCACAATAATCACAACTGCACACAATACACACATAATGCTAAATACAGTGCACTTCCTCCACATCCTTCGGTCTCCACTCATTATAAATGAAGAGAAATATAAAACGCGCACAAACGAGCAACAAATGTCGGATTATATTTGACTAAAAATCAGCACTTTTGTCTTTTTTGCAGAAGTTTTCAGTCACTTTGTTCATTTTAGTGTACAAATATAGTGTATTAGTGTGTGTCAATAATAAAGTTAGTTACTTAAGGTGTGTATTAGTGTGTGTGTGATTGCATGAGTGTTTGTGCGGATGACAGAGTATGAGCATGTGTGCGTGTAAAAATATACAGTGGTATATTAGTGTGTGAGAATTGGTTAAGTTAGTTAATTATAGTGTGCGTGTGTGTATGTGTGTTAGCATGTGTGTATTAGTGTGTGTGTGTGTATTAGTGTATTAGTGTGTGTGTGTATTAGCGTGTGTATTAGTGCGTGTGTGTATGTATGTATGTGTGTGTGTATATTAGTGTGTGTGAGTTGTGTGTATTAGTGTGTGTATAAGTGTGTGTGTGTATTAGTGTGTGTCTGTGTGTATTAGTGTGTGTGAGAGAGAGTTGTGTATATTAGAATGTGTGTGTGTGTATAAGTGTGCGTGTATCAGTGTATTAGCGTGTGTGTATTAGTGTGTGTGTATTAGTGTGTGTGTGTATTAATGTGTATTAGTGTGTGTGTGTGTGTGTATTATTGGGTGTGTGTATTATTGTGTGTGTGTGTGTGTGTGTGTATTAGTGTGTGTGTGTATTATTGTGTGTGTGTATTAGTGTGTGTGTATATTAGTGTGTGTATTATTGAGTGTGTGTATTAGTGTGTACATGTGTATTAGTGTGTGTATTAGTGTGTGTGTGTGTATATTAGTGTGTTTATTATTGTGTGTGTGTGTATTAGTATGTGTGTGTATATTAGTGTGTGTATTATTGTGTGTGTGTGTGTGTATATTAGTGTGTGTATTATTGTGTGTGTGTATTAGTGTGTGTGTGTATTAGTGTGTGTGTGTGTGTGTGTGTATTATTGTGTGTGTGTATTAGTGTTTGTGTGTATATTAGTGTGTTTATTATTGTGTGTGTGTATTAGTGTGTGTGTGTGTGTGTATTAGTGTATGTTATTGTGTGTGTGTGTGTGGCCTCAGGTTGTGAACTCTCTCCAGAGTTAAATGTCAGATGAGGAGCGGCTGAAGGTCGTTTGTGGATCTTGACGAGTTTTCTGGCCCCGCCCCCTGCTTCTGTCACCATGGCGACGCTGATTAACGATTAGCCTCATTTTCAACTGACAGCCAATACATGTTTCTGTTCTCCACCGCAGATAGAAGTCAGAGATGTGATGTGTGTGTGTGCGTGCGCGCACTCTTTCATCTGGACTCGTCGCGCAGACGCTGCATTAGCTCTAATAGATGTCGCAGTGGCCGTTTGCACTCAGAGATATTGATGTACAGTTTGAGCCGGCGCTGATCAAAGGCACCATTACCGTATGATTACCCATGATTCCACACTTGTTGACCGCGTGGCTGCTGTAATTTAAACAATCACTCTGTGCATGTGTGTGTGTGTCTGTGTCTGTGTGTGTGTATGTGTGTGTGTGTGTGTGTGTCTGTCTATGTGTGTGTGATTTTTTTGGATTCAGGCAGAGGAAATGATACCACAAAATAACACCTGAATGCTTATGAGGACTTTTTTGGTTATCAATCATAGTTGATGCTGTGTGTGTTTATGTGTGTGTGTGTGTGTGTGTGTGTGATTGATTTTTGCATTTCAGAGCAAATGATCCCTCAAATAAAGTAATATTTGAATGCTTATAAGGTCGTTTTGCTGATAAATTACATTTAATATTGTGTGTGTGTGTGTGTGTGTGTGTGTGTGTGTGTGTGTGTGTGTGTGTGTGTGTGTGTGATGGGGTCAGGTTAGGGTGAGAGGAGAGAATGCACAGATTGTACTGTATAAAAATCGTCTAGTTCCCATAAAACATACGTCAAACTCAGCATGTGTGTGTGTGAGAGTGTGTATATGTGAGTTCTTGCATGTGAGAGGGTTTTCATGTGTGTGTGCTTACATGTGTGTGTTGTGACACGTGTGTGCATACGTGTGTGTGCGTGTGTATGCATGCAAGTGTGTTGATGCATGTGTTTGTGTGTCAAGTGCTTATGTGTTCATGCACGTGAGAGTGTGCGTTTTATTGTGTGAGTTCTTGCATGTGTGTGTGTGTGTGTGTATATATGAGAGTTTTTGCATGTGAGAGTGTGTATATGAGAGTTTTTGCATGTGACAGTGTGTGTGTGAGAGTGTATATGTATGTTCTTGCACGTGAGAGGGTTTTCATGTGTGTGTGTGTGCGCGTGTGTGTGTGTGTGTGTTCATATATGTGTGCTCATGCACATGAGAGTGTATATGTGTGGGTGTTAATGCACATGAGAGTGTGTGTGTGTGTGTTCATGTGTATGTATATGTGTGTTTATGCACATGAGTATGTACGTGTGTTCATGTCTGTGTGTTCATGCACATTAGAGTGTGTATGTGTGTTCATGTTTGTATGTGTTTTCTCGTGTGTGCATGTGTGTGTGTTCATGTGTATGTATGTGTGTGTTCATGCACATGAGAGTGTGTATGTGTGTGTTCAGGTGTGTGTATGTGTGTGTGTGTTCATGCAAATGAGAGTGTGTATGTGTGTTCATGCTTGTATGTGTGTTCATGTGTGTATGTGTGTGTGTTCATGTGTATGTATGTGTCTGTTCGTGTGTGTGTGTTTATGTACATGTGAGTGTGTGTTTTCATATGTATGTATGTATGTGTTTATGCACATGAGTGTGTATGTGTGTTCATGTGTGTGTTTATGCACATGAGAGTGTGTATGTGTGTTCATGCCTGTATGTGTGTTTGTGTGTCTGTATGTGAATGTGTCTGTCTGAATGTGTGTGTGTGTGTTCATGCACATGAGTGTGTGTGTGTGTGTGTGTGTGTGTGTGTGTGTGTGTGTGTGTGTGTGTGTTTATGTGTATGTACAGTATGTGTGTGTTTATGCACATGAGTGTGTATGTGTGTTCATGCCTGTATGTGTATTTGTGTGTCTGTATGTGAATGTGTCTGTCTGTATGTATGTGTGTGTGTGTTCATGCACATGAGAGTGTGTGTGTGTGTGTGTGTGTGTGTGTGTGTGTGTATGTGTATGTACAGTATGTGTGTGTTTATGCACATGAGTGTGTGTGTGTGTGTGTGTTCATGCGTGCTCGCTGACTCTAGCAGAAGGTGAATGTGATCATCAGTAGTTCCTCTACACTGGGCGCTCTCTCCTCTATTTCCTCTCATTGCCGTGGAGGATCTGCAGGACCTGCGGCGGCTCCTGAGTTTACGGTGGGAAAATTGAAGAGGCAGGACAATTTCAGAAAACAATTTCTCATAAGTCACGGCGCTCGACTCCTGCGAGGCCCAAATAAACGCTTTCTGGCAGAGTGCGATGGGCCGGTCGTCATGGCGACAGAGTGTCTATACGCGACGCCGGATGGAGGCCAATCAAATTAAGGCACATATGAGACAAATTCAATCTGTATGTGCGTGTTTTGCTTATCAGAGGAGGACAGCGAGCGGTTATTACGCTCCCGCCACCCACATCATTTCCTCACCGCCGCGTGGATTATGTCCAATTACCAGAGAGCGCGCCCTTGCCCACCTCCTATTAAACTGCACTTGCTTTCTGCTGGACTCTGAGTGTGTTTGATTACCGCAACAAGTGGAGATCTACACCGAGCTTCAGTGTGTTCAACAGGCTCTGCATCTCCATCTGTTTATTTCTGGATGTGTTATTCTCATTGAGGCCAGAGATTTCTACCATTTTGTCATTGAGTACGTTAACATGCACACCAATACACCAACACACATATAAAATCACTTTCATAAGAGGTTTAAACACTCACCGGCCACTTTATTAGGTACACCTGTCCAACTGCTCGTTAATGCAGATTTCTAATCACATGGCAGCAGCTCAATTCATTTAGGCATGTAGACATGGTCAAGACGATCTGCTGCAGGTCAAAGCGAGCATCAGAATGGGGAAGAAAGGAGATTTAAGTGACTTTGAACGTGGCACGGTTGTTGGTCTGAGTATTTCAGAAACTGCTGATCTACTGGGATTTTCACGCACAACCATCTCTAGGGTTTACAGAGAATGGTCCGACAAAGAGGAAATATCCAGTGAGCGGCAGTTCTGTGGGCACAAATGCCTTGTTGATGCCAGAGGTCAGAGGAGAATGGACAGATAGAAAGGCAACAGTAACTCAAGTAAGCACTCGTTACAACCGAGGTCTGCAGAAGAGCATCTCTGAACACACAACACGTCCAACCTTGAGGCGGATGGGCTACAGCAGCAGAAGACCACACCGGGGGCCACTCCTGTCAGCTAAGAACAGGAAACTGAGGCTACAATTCACACAGGCTCACCAAAACTGGACAATAGAAGATTGGAGAAACGTTGCCTGGACTGATGAGTCTCCATTTCTGCTGACACATTCGGATGGTCGGGTCAGAATTTGGCCTCAACAACATGAAAGCATGGGTCCATCCTGCCTTGTATCAGCGATTCAGGCTGGTGGTGGTGGTGTAATGGTGTGGGGGATATTTTCTTGGCACACTTTGGGTCCATTAGTACCAATTGAGCATGGTGTCAACGCCACAGCCTACCTGAGTATTGTTGCTGACCATGTTCATCCCTTTATGACCACAGTGTCTCCATCTTCTGATGGCTACTTCCAGCAGGATAACGCACCATGTCATAAAGCACCAATCATCTCAGACTGGTTTCTTGAACATGACGATGAGTTCACTGTACTCAAAACTGTACAGTCACCAGAGCTCAATCCAATAGAGCACCTTTGGGATGTGGTGGAACGGGAGATTAGCATCATGGATGTGCAGCTGACAAATCTGCAGCAACTGCGTGATGCTATCATGACAATATGGAGCAAAATCTCTGAGGAATATTTCCAGTAGCTTGTTGAATCTCTGCCATTAAGGATTAAGACAGTTCTGAAGGCAAAACGGGTCCAACCCAGTACTAGTAAAGTGTACCTAATTAAGTGGCCGCTGAGTGTATTTGTGAATATCTCCAGCAGTCTCTAATGGTGAACATGAATTCATTCTATTGTTTACAATCAGGCTGGAATAAAACAGTCTGCAGAAACACTTTGATTGACATTCTCACTTTGTACGTATCATCAGAAGGGGAAAGCCCTGCCCACTAGTGCCCACATTTATCATCTCTACACAGCGTTCAGCACCAGTCAACTCTGAATAAAACACACACAGGGATACAGCCTCTAAATATAAACCTCATGTTGAAGCTAATGAGTAAAGCAATAAAGTGTGACAGGCGCTGATCCAGAAGCATGTCCAGAGTAAATGTGCAGTAATGAGTGTTTCAGCTTCGGACTGTACACAGCTAACAAACGCAGCCTTGAACATCTAAAAGCTGCACTTTGAGAATCACCGGCAGGTTTTACCCATGATGCTCTGCTGGTGGCTGTATTGAGGACTGACAGTATGTGCTTAAGGGCAATAATCGCACACATTTTTCTATAAAGCAGCTCAAGGTCTGTGTTTTCCGAGTGCTTGCTGTAGATTAAAGTTAGTGTTTGGATGTAATTAATCTCAGCAGTGGTGGACAGTGTGTGTGTGTGTGTGTGTGTGTGTGTGTGTGTGTGTGTGTGTGTTTACTGCACTGAAGCACATAGTTAAAGTACCCGTAGTTCATCAGTATTTTAATTTTAGGAAACTTGTACTTGCACTTCATTCCAAAACACAATAGTGCACTTTTTACACTATTTTACTACTACTATTACACTATTATTAGCACTATTTCCTGAATGAATCTGGATGAAATGTTATTTTTGTCATGGGATAAATCATCACCTGCTGATTCACCGATTCAAATGATTCATTCAAAGTTATTTTCCAGTAAATGATTCACTGATTCAAATGATTTGTTCAGAGTGAGTCTGCAGTAAATGATTTACTGAATCAAATGATCTGTTCAGAGTGAGTCTGCAGTAAATGAGTCACTGATTCAAATGAATTGTTCAGAGGGGGTTTCCAGTAAATGATTCACTGATTCAACTTATCTGTTCAGAGTAAGTTTCCAGTAAAAAAATCACTGATTTAAATGATTCATTCAGTTATTCTCCAGTAAATGATCTAACTGAATTGTTCAGTGTGACTTTCCAGAAATTGATTCACTGATTCAAACGATCCATTAAGAGTGATTGTCCTGAAAATGATTCTCTAATTCAAATGATCCATTTAGAGTAAATTTCCAGTAAATGATTCACTGATTCAAATTATCTATTCAGAGCAAGTTTCCAACAAATAATTCACAGATTCAAACAATCTGTTGAGAGTGAGTCTCTAGTAAATGATTCACTGATTCAAACAATCTGTTCAGACTAAGTCTCCAGTAAATAATTCATTAATTTAACTGATCTGTTTAGAGTAAGTCTCCAGTAAATGATTCATTAATTTAACTGATCAGTTCAGAGTAAGTCTCCAGGAAATGATTCATTAATTCACATATTCTGTTTAGAGTAAGTCTCCTGTAAATGATTCACTGATTCAAACGATCCTTCAAGAGTGATTGTCCTGAAAATGATTCACTGATTCAAATGATTGTTCAGAGTAAGTCTCCAGTAAATGATTCACTTTTT
>CAIGQZ010035256.1:1526148-1532113 GCA_903798205.1 Danio tinwini
CACACACACACATTGATCATGCACATACACATGATAATACAAACACACTTACCACACACACACACACACAAACACACACACACACACGCAAACCAAAACACACGCACCAATCACACACACACATAAACAACAATATCAAACAAACACTCCATAACACACTAATCACACACACACACACTTATCACATACAGTTATCACATACACAAACAAAATGACTGATCAAACACATAGACTGACGACACACACACACACACTGTTCACAAAGACACACTCACGGACCACACACACATGCACACTGATCACACTAGCACACTGATTATACACAGACAAGCACACTGACCACACACACACAGACCACACAAACACACACTGACCACACACACACTGCCCACAAATATACACTCATTCACTGTCAAGACACACTGATCACACACACACATTGATATCACACTCACACACCCACAGAATGTTCTCTCTCTCAGTCTCTCTGCTGCACCACAGTAAGTCCTATACACCTCAGTCTGTGGCCTGGAGACTGTGCTGCTTTCACTGCACAGTAAATGTGTAATGAGAGAATCCTCCTCACGTCACAGTATCTGCCGACTTTTTCACCACATGCAAATCTCCGTGGCATTTCAGTGTTTACCGAACTCGCGCGCCGCTAATGAGCTAATTGCACACCGGCTGATTGGCTAAGCTAACAACACCGTCTAGTCATGATTAAGCCCTATTCAGCGAGTACAGATAGGTCTGCAGGCGACAAACGTGATTATACGTCTTCTGCTTATGAATATTTGATGGAGCTCCAGATCAGAGAATTAAAAATTAACACAACTGAGTGTTCTCGCATAAAAATAAACCACTGACACCACTCTACTTTTCGACAATGGCATTGAATTCTCACATTAAAGTCCACATGAAATCAAAATGAAACATATTTATTTAGTTAGCTCGCTTAACTATTTTAGCGGTGAACAAATTATCTGTGCACGTCATTAAGAAAAATAAAATAGTTTTCCCTTTTAATACTTAATTAAAATCTGAAAATGCACTTGCTGTTCGTTTTTAGCTAAATTCTCAGATTAGGTCTGTTTGACGTAATGGGCAGAGCTAACATACTTAGCCACGCCCCTCCAACTGTCATTTTTGACATCGCTACGACAACAAACAGAGGAGTCTGTTAGGTTGTAATAACTCTCCACAAACACTTTCCCCAATCTTCCTGTATGACAAGCCTACTTTACTACATCCAATCACCTCGCGGTAAAAAAAGCCACGCCCACTGTTTTCTCATTTAATATCCCGTTTTTTGTGTCGTAATACGAAGAAAAAAAAAAACGGTCGTAGCTTCCAGTTCATGCGGACTTTAAAGCCAACAACAATAAACGTAAATATAATTTATATTATAATTTTATTTAAATAAACTATATTTGTAACTAACCATAACAATAATTATGACTATAGTCATTGTTATAGTTACAGTAAAAGCTATGGTCATCGTTATAATAGTTATTGTTACAAATATAGCTAACGTTACAGTAAAATTAATAACTGCAGATATGGCTATTAAATTTTTTTGTGATGGTTATTGTTTTATAGTTGTTATAATTAACAATAATTCTATTCTTGCATAGAAATAAACCACAGACACAACTCTACTTCGTCTACAAATAAATATTGCATTATTTTTTCCCTCACATTCAGGCCTGTTCGCACCAATGATCATAAACATAACTATCATTTTATAATTCTAATAACTAAACTGATAACTAACAATAATGATACCTATAGTCTTTGTACTAGTTATAATATGGATACAGTTTAAATAAAAGTTATTGTTATCGTTAACGAAAACGTTGTTGTGATAGTAGATAGTAGTGTGATAGTAGATATATACAAGAGTTCTGTTTGATTCTCGATTCTGATTGGCTGATAGCCGTACGATATTCTGCAATACCAGCACTCATACAGCCTCTTCACACTTGTGGTGTATTACTCCGCCCACATAGAGAGACAAGCAGAAGAGTAAACAACTCGGTACAGTTGTAGTTATAGTTACATTTATACTTAATTGTTATAGTTATAGTTGTAGCTAATGTCATAGTTACAGATGTAGTTAGAGCTATTACGCTATCATTATAAACTTAAACGTCATTACAGTTACAGTTTTAGTCAATGTTATAAATAAAAATATTTATATGGTTAATGTTATATTTAAAGCATTAGCTGTATTTATCATTATAGTTATTGTGATTATATCTGGTTATCGTAAAATATAGTCATTGTTATTAGATAAATCATTTTGTGAGCACTTTATAAATTTGTTAAATCGTTAGAAAATTTATTGTTACAACTATAACTGAAGTTATAGCTACATTTCTAATTACAGATATAGTTATTACTGTAGCTATAGTTATCGTTATAACTATAGCTAATGTCATGTTTTACAATGACCATAAATATAACTTATTTCATAATCATAATAACTATATCGGTAACTAGTAGTAACAATAATGATAACTACAGTCACTGTATTAGTTATATATGGTGTACATAGTTACAATAATAGTTATTTTATCGTTAACGAAAAAGTTGTTGTAGTAGATATTGTTTTATTGTTGTTATATAGTTTTGTTTTATAGTTGTTTGCTGTGATCATTACATATACAGTTATTGTTATTGTATATGTTATAGTTATCGTTACAACTATAGCTAAAGTTGTAGTTAAATTTATAATTACAGATGTAGTTATTATTGTAGCTGTAGCTATAGTTATCGATATAACTATCGCTAATGTCATAGTTACGCATGTAGTTATAGCTATAAAGTTATTGTTATATATTGTTACAGTTATAGTTTTAGTCAATGTTATAAATATAGAAATAGTTATGTTACAATTACAGTTATAGCTATAGTTATTAGGATTATATCTGGTTATCGTGAAAGATAGTCATAGCTATTAAGTAAATCATTTTGTGAGCAATTTATAAAATCCTTAAATCCTTTAAAAAGTTATCGTTACAACTGTAGCTAAAGATATAGTAAAAATTATCAGCTAACGTCAACGTTACGGATGTAGTTATAGCTATAGTTATTGTTTTAGTTTTAAATGTTGTTACAGATATAGTTTGTTAATGTTATAAATATAGAAATAGTTATATCTAAAGATATGCATATGGTTATCGTTATAGTTATTATGATTATATCTGGTTATCGTGAAAGATAGTCATAGCTATTAAGTGAATCATTTTGTGAGCAATTTATAAAATTCTTAAATAGTTAAAAAAGTTATTGTTACAACTGTAGCTAAAGATATAGTAAAATTTATAATTACAGACATAATTATTACTGTAGCTGTAGCTATAGTTATAACTAGGCCCACACGGAATCTGCGCGCGCAGAGTTCCGCAGATTTTTTGCAGATTTCCCACAGATTTTTAGCCCATCATTAATTCTGTTTATTTACTTACAGTTAACTATTTACTGTTAATCTAATTGGATTTGCATTTTAAACATTAAATAAAAGTTAAAAAGATATTATTTTTTATTTCACATTTTAAAGTTTTAGTTATGATACTCCTAAAATAATTCCGCAGAAATCCACAGATTTTTACCAAAATTCTCCGCAGAAATAGCAAAAAACATCCGCAGATTCCGTCTGGCCCTGGTTATAACTACAGCTAACGTCAAAGTTACAGATGTAGTTATAGCTATAGTTATTGTTTAAGTTTTAAATGTCATTACAGTTATAGTTCGTCAATGTTATAAATATAGAAGTAGTTATATCTAAAGATATGCATATGGTTATCGTTATAGTTAGGATTATATCTGATTATCATGAAAGATAGTCATAGTTATTAAGTAAATCATTTCGTGAGGCATTTATAAAATAATTAAGCAAATTGTTAGAGGTTTTTATTTGATATTTGATGTAATCTCAAGGGCGGGGCATATAGTAGCCCATCCCCCTTTAAAAACAGCCAATAGCGTTTTTTATTATCACAGCTCTGCCGTTGAAAGTAGTTGAGCTCAAGCGCATTAAACGAAAAGCCAATGAGAAGAAGGGGGTGGGGCATGTCAGACACTAGAAAGCATTTGATAGGTTAGAAGCTTTGATGAGAAACTGAAGTGTGACGTCAAAAAAATTGTTGGTCCATTTAGACGAAAGAGACAAACTACAAGCTTTACATGTTTATATCAGGTTTATATCTTCGTAATGTGAATTTTGGAGCGCACTAGCTTATAGATATCCTTAAAACTAACAGTTCTGATACTGACATCTAAAAAAAACGTTACTTTAATTTCACCGGGACCTTTGAGTGAATCGTTTAGTGTAATATTTAGCTCATATTTTTGCTGCTGAATCTCATTGTGAAGGATTCGCCGCTGCGTATTTCATCAACAAAGTCTTATTTAACTGCGATAAAACAACTGTTACTCCCTATAAGGTGTAAATTAAAGATAATCTTTTCTGACTGTGCAGTGAAAGCGTTTCTGTTCTTCAATGAGACAGTGATGTATGCGGCTGATGCAGCCTTCCAAATGAGACCCAGCCAGCAGATCATTTCATGAATCATTTAGCAAATCATTTTGTGAATCATTTAGCAAATCAAGGTCATTCCTATGAACCGTCCTTGCAGAAATCACTGTGCGCAGATCGGTGTTACACTGCACATACTAACCAGACGTTCCAGTATCACTGACTGAGCCTTTGATCTTCTGCAGAATGGAACGGTCCGCTGTGAGAAGATCCTGTGTCCCCCGCTGGACTGTCCTGATGGTACGACTCCTGCGTATGTGACGGGAACCTGCTGTAAAGAGTGTCAGCGTGAGTAACACACACACACACACACACACACACACACACACACACACACACACACGTGTACAGAATACACACATATAAACACAAAGACACACACACACATAATATGGTCAGAATACACATTGATAAATACAAACACAAATACACATAAACCAACATGCACGGGATTATAAACACATTTATATACACAAACACAGGCATATATAAACATTTACACACACACACTCATAAACATTTAAATACATATGCACACACATAATACACATACATATACAGAATACACACATATAAACTCACAAATACACAAACATACACACATATAAACACAAATACACAAACATATAAACACACATAGTTAAAAACACATATATATACACACTCAAACACATTTAAATATATGCACACACACACTACACACACATTTACATAATACACACATATAAAGACAAATAAACATGTATACAACCATATAAACACACATTAATATACACACAAAAACGTTCAAACACACACACACACACCAATATTTATACGCTAACAAACATACATTTATATACACACACACACAAACATACATAAACACACATATATAAACACACAAACACAATGATATTTACACATGACACACGCATTCTCACACACACTAACAAACACAAACGCACATGCACACACATTCCTATATTCATACTTTTACTAACATACATTTTTGTACACACACACACACGCGCGCGCGCGCAAACATACATAAACACACACACATACGCACACACAAACACATATATTAATACAAACACAATGGTATTCACACATACTGTAACACACACGGATTCTCACACACACTTAACAAACAAACACACATTCTTACACACACAAACAAGCAAATGCACACACATACAAACACATATGCATGTGCGCGCACACGTACCTATGTTCATACACACATACATACATTTATATATACACCCACACACTCACACATACTTAAACATGCACACACACACAAACACACATATAAATTCAAACACAATGGTGTCCACACATAACACACACACACACTCTCACACACACTAACATACAAACACACATTCTCACTCACACACACACACACACACACACACACACACACACACACACACACAC
>CAIGQZ010035256.1:1554054-1565543 GCA_903798205.1 Danio tinwini
TAGATTATAAACCTTACCGTTTGGTGAGTGAGTGCATATTCTGTGCTGCTGAATGGCTGTATTTACATTTCTGTATTTTGTATATTGTACAATATACAATTGTATTTCTGTACATTGTATTTACATTGCTCATCACTGAGTATCTCGTCATGAAGCGTGTTGTTAGGACACGAGATTACAATGTGACCTGCTCATTTGCTAATTAATAACCTCATGTGGAACTGAATCTGTCTCATTTCGTTGTCTGATACTGTCTATTTCAGTCACGGACGCATGCTTTCAGAGTCTTTTTGAATGAATGAATGAAATGCGCTGTTTTCCAACAAGGCAACCTGGAGTGCTGAATTATAATTGGCTAAACTGGCATTGTGCAGGTTAAACTGACCTAAACACAGACAGCGCTCCGGCACGGAGAAAACCATTTACAAAGCAGAATATCTGACTTCAGCATTGTTTTTCAGTTAAACAAGTCTGTTCACTTGGGATGTTTCTTAAATATCTGCACACATATTATGGTGTTTTTATGCTTTAGAAGAGTCAAACACTTACATACAGCACCTTTAAATGATGTAAACAGTGATTTTGTTTGATTCTGGTAGCTCTTAATATATATGAAAATATATCAAAACAAGATAAATTAACAATTATTACAGGGCTCGAAATTGTAACCCCTTTGGAAGCATATGCACCTGAAATTTTATCTCTGCAAACTCTAAATATATTTGGGAGAATTTGTGCGAGTGCATAAAAATGTTGTCGTGCGACCGGTGTACACTGCAAAATGTCTTAGGAGACAAAACTTGCTAGATCAGATAAGGTTGCGGCCGGAAGATAACAAGAATTATTTATTAAATTTACCATTTATTGTATTTTATTAATGTCTACCCTCACCTCAACCCTTAAACATAATCATGAGTAACGTAAAAACATTAATTATTGTTATACAGTGTCATAAAAAAGCTGCTATATTGATGTGCATATCGCACTTCTGGCCGGCCGTGTATCTAATCTAGACTTTACCGTCAACTTGCTGCGGTAAACAAAGCCCGCCCTGCCTTCAAACTCTTCTGATTGGCCCACTGCTCTAGAACTGAATGTGAATGGATTGGTCAATATCAGCTGACAATCACTCAGTCAAGTTCAGATGACAGGGAGTGACAACGGCGAAAATATGAAGCGCTGAACATGAGAGAGTAAAATTAACACTGACAGATTGTTTTAGAAACCACCTACAGTTACAAACAATGGCACATCTTATTAGTGATCATGTGGTCAATGTTAATCCACCATTTACACTTTTCAAAGAGTGGATAAAAGACTTCCAGTGGCGAAAATGACGAGTGCATTTATTGTAAAGTCTGCTGGACGAAGTTTTCAGGTAACTGTGTTTGCCACTGAATCCATTTAAGCATGAGAGGTTCATTTAATTGTCAGGATGCTTACAGCTCTGCAAGTGACAGCTATATGTATTGTAACACCGTGTTCACCATCGCAAAAAGCATGCATTCCCTAAGATTAAGCTAATATCTCAATCATGAAAAGGCCGGTATTGCTATTAAGATGACGTATGCAAATAATAAGTTATATGTCAATAGCGTCTGTGCGATATCAGACAGCACCCGTGAGAACATCACAGTTATTATTGCTAACTCAGTTCATCTCATTCATGTCCAGCAGTGTGTGCCGTGCCGGTGGACGCATGCATATATATTTTTTGGTTGTTTGTTAGTTTTGATTAGTGTTGATTTCAAATGCAATGAATCTGTTAATATAACACTTGCTCATAATTTTTGGTGGGTGCAACTAAATTTTGGCTGATGCTCCTAAATTTTTGAAGTTAGATGCACCAGTGCTACCAAGCAAGAAGATTAATTTTGAGCTAGGGCTGGGCGATAATTCAAAAACGATAATCATCATGATAAATATTTTTTCGATAAAACGATAATGACAGTTTGATAAGTGTTCAATAATATTTACACACTATGCATAACGCTGCACAGGCATTTTGCAGCCTGCCCTTCCAGATGCAGTACAAGTGTACAGCCATACAGTGTTAGTTGCACTTGGAGGAGTAGAAAAAAAATAAGGTAAAGTCACAGACATTGTTGACAAGAAACGTCTAGACTTTGGTAGTCTGGAGCTACTTAGTTTTTTGCAATCCGACACAAAACAGAGCAACGTGCACTGCAAACTGCGCAGACGACTCGAGCCATCAAAAGCAGGCAACACCACAAACCTGTGTCATCATTTAAAGCAATCGCCACCCTTATGAACATGCTAAGAAATTACAAACAAGTGTTGGTAAACCAGCGCAACTACCCAGCAGAGTCCCATGTTATGAAAGCCATGCCTTACGAGAAAAAAAACGCTGAAAAGACAGACGAAAGATATGACAGACAACACAATCTCAATGATGCTTGCTGTAAACTACAGGTTACGACATTTGTTACGACATTAGTTGGATCTTTTTTTGCTGTCAAGCTTATGTTTCCTTTTTAAGATATTTTCTTTGAAATTTGCAATACCACTATTGTACCTAATCGACGGTAAAACAACCAGCCTTTATACATTTAAAGGACATCATCACCAAGGAGAAATCAGATGCTCAACACATAATCTTTAAAATATATGACAGACGTTTACAACAGCAGTGGATCATTAATTAAATCCTTATTTTCCACAGGAGCGAAGCATCATCCACTGCAGTTGTTTAAGACGGGCACAAACTAAAATATATACACTTTATATATATTTTTTTGCAACGAATTTCGTTTTATATAATGTGTAACTTGATTTGTGTATTTTTGTTGGTCAGTAATCTACAACAAGAAGAACGAATAACATCTGAGGTGAAGCACTTTAAAACAAGCCCGCTATACAGTAGTATATGCTTTAGCGCAAAAACAATCCATCAAACTGTTTTCACGGTTTCAGTTTGATTCATTAACGAAGCTCGGTTTGAGCAGCATGAGCTGGACAGTCTTTACAAACTATTCGCAGCACTGATGTTATTCTTAGGGTACTTTGACACCTGTGAATCAGTTCATTTGTTCCGAAACAGGGATTAAAATTGTTCCATTGTTGCTCTTTGCTCTTGGTGCGGGTCGCTTTCACACGGCAAAGTTTCTAAACGGACCAAAACAGCTAAAACAAGTCACGTGTGAGTACACGCTCGTCACATTGGTCAGAGTTTTTACAGTTTATTTTGAAGAGTCCCGCTAAGCAGTCAGGGGTGGTTTGGTGGTGTTTGACAGGGTGCGCGCGACATGTCTGAAGAGCGAGGAGGGGTGATGAGAAGGGTGCGCAACATATTTTGAGGACCGGGAGGGAGACGCAAGATTTCCGGGAGATTATCACTCGTTTGTGGGCATCAGGGAGTTTCTGTGCATTTGCGGGAGACTCCCGGAACTTCCGGGAGACTTGGGATGTCAGGAATGACCTCCCGCCCTACTCATAATTCTCTCTTCAAATAGCCGTATGCCTATTACATATTCATAAAAGACTGTGATATAGTCGAGCTCGGATCGTATCGCTTTCCCACTACAATCGATCCGCTCCAGAGTTCGTTTCAATCGAGACGAGACCACCTCATTCAGGCGGTCTCGGAGCGATTGCTTTGGCGCGGATCTGAGCGCGATTGCCCTGTTCACATATGCCAAACGAACCGCGCTAACTGGGTAAACGCGCCAGGTTCCGGAACAAAAGTCTAGGTGTGAAAGCGCCCTTAGATTACCTCTGAGGAAAAAACTCTGTCTGAGGGATGAGAGAGCTCAGAAACTTGTTGAGTTAATGGAGAGGCCATTAGATTATAAAATGAGAGTCTAGATAGGCCTATCCGTGCCAGTCTATCAGATAAAATTAGTTAAAACACCTGCGGATATAACGGAGATCTGCGCATAACAGAGTTTTATGCGTCATGCAATATGCAATGTCAAGAGGGTGACTCCATAAGGTAAGGTAAACTGCACACACGCATAGACGCGTCTCACGGCGCAAAGCATAGCTAAACCTTTAAATGTCCATGCTTAACCAGTCATCGATAAGCTATATCGATTAAAGGGTTATTGACAATCAATAGATGATCAAGTAATCGTTAGCATCCCTAAATAAAATATAAAAATTCTGAAAATTCTGTGATAATTAACTCGCCTTTTCTGGTTCCAAACCTGTTTAATTTTTATTTCTGATGTTGAACAATTATATCCAGTAACTTGCAGGTAAAGTGTTTGGTTGTTGAAAACTTGAACAGTAAATGCTGAATTAAGATTGTTCATTTGTTTATTATTTTTAATTTTTATTGTCAGACAGCAAAAGCATTTCACTAAACGTGTTAAATCAGCTGCACAAAGGGATTGGCATGCTGAAAATCCTTTAATTATTAGATATAAAGATTAGACATTTATCGTGATAACTATCGATATCGACTGATATGAAAACAATTATCGTGATCACTTTTTTGCCATATCGCCCAGCCCTATTTCAAGCCCTGTTATTATGTTTTTCCTTCACATTTGTTTTGTAAAACACTTTGCACAGTGCATTGTTTTAAACACCTTAAAAAACAAAATTCAATCTGTCAATCAAGCATAAACCAAATATAAATCAGTTCAAATGCATCATTAAATGCAGCATTATTTCTAATATCCAGACACTCGCTCGCAGGTATTTTGGGAAAAGAAATGCTCATTATATAAAAGCTCTTTTCTGCTGAAACAGCGGATCTGAACTCCCAGCTTAAATATGGACTATTCCTGTAATTATTTTCAAGTGTTTACTCTTGCTCTTCCACTAATTGCCCAGCGGTTACAGAAAACACACACATTCAGTGGTCACATCTCTTCAGTTTATGGATTATCAAGAGCAAACATGCAGCTGTTTTGACTCCGCTTTGGAGATAATTAGTGAAAGCAATGCTACAGCCGATGAGCTTCATTCAGGAGATAAATGTCTGCATTACGCCAGTGTAGGTGCATCATGAAGAGCTGCGCGCTACTAAGAAAACAGCTTTTATTGTGTATTTCAGAGTTATTGATTGACTTGCGGTACACAGAGAGCTCCCTCCAGAACTGATAAACACTGTTAACATTTAATTCCCCATGACCCCCTGAGATGAATATGAGAGAACTGATGGATTATATTCCAGCGCACAGATCGATATTAAAATGTCTGTGAGAGAGACGAGAGGCCGGCATTCCCAGAATTCATCAGCAGAAGTCGACACGGAGTCTCTTCACAGTGGAGACTTACTGAGATGAGCTGTAAAGCCGTAATCACAGATGCAGAAACCCCTGATGCTGATGAAAAGAGGAGCACTGAGCACCTGGCAGAAGCACACTGAGCATTATATATGCCTATAACTGCATGAAGCTTCATACACTGTTACAATGCTCCATTCAGCTACACTTCACACTTCTAGATCAACTGGAGCATCAAAAACCTCCTATTTGCATAAGTCAGTCATTAAACATACTATCAATGACACAGTGATATGCTGAACGTCGCTTCAAATACCTTGGCAACACCTTAGCAACAACACAGAAGACCTCAGTAACACCTTAGCAACCATCCAGAACACAACAGCAACAACCCAGAACACCTCAGCAACACCATAGCATAGCTAAGCCACTGTCTAGAACACCTTAGCGACCAATGACATAGAGATATGCTGACAGTTGCTCCAAATACTTTTGCAACACCTTAGCAACCACTTGGAACACCTCAGTAATACTTTAGTAACCACCATGAACCCATCAGCAACAGGTCAGAACACCTCAGCAACACCTAGAACACATTACGAACCATCCGGAACAACACCTTACCGCAACCCATAGATATATACATTAGATGTCGCCTACCCTACTGTTGTCTATTAGAAGAAATACGTCAATAGAGCCGCCATTTTACTACAGGGTAGCGCTCCTTTGAAATGAATGCAGGACCAAGGTGAAGTGGAGGACTGTGGCCATTTAAAGCCAGAGAAATGCACATATATGCATATATCTATGAGCGGGAGTTTTCCCCCGGTGGTCCGTATGCAAATATTTAAAAAAATTACAAAATATTATAATTTGACATCACTTTTCTACATTGATGGATGTGACCGCACGGGAATTCCTGACAAAGAGTGTGTGTTTGTGTGCATGGAAATGCATTACCCTCCTTCCCAGTTTAATTGGATCTAATCCATGTCCTAAAGCACCGCCCCCCTCTCCTGCTTTCACTTCTCATTCTGATGGAGGGAGCGATTCGTTTGTGAATGAATCTCCGTTTTGAACGACTCGTTCACTTAGCTGACAATAATACAAGTTTCTGGCAGCGCAGCATCTTCTTGTCAAATTTCATAACAATATTTGCTTATTTTAATTAACAAAACTAGCATAAGCTTAGAATTTAGTGTGAGTTGGTGCTACTTTGCCTTATGGTCACTGCAGTAAGAGACTCTATTATCATCAATAACATTACTTGTTAAGCACAAAAGTTCATAACATACAAAATCATAAAACATAAAAAAATAAATCTTACCTATGAAATGTTCTGCCTTTGTGCTTTGTTTGCTCGTTGCTACACCCGTACACAGTGCTAAAGTTCAGCATCTTCACATTGGCACACTGTCTTGACTAGTGCGGTTGAATGACGTTTGTCCTAGGAGCACTGTACCAATGTGGCGGCGCTATTGACGCATGCTCAGGGTCCCTATGTGATATCTAGTGTATATATCCACGACCGCAACCACTTGGAACACCTTAATGACACCTTAGCAACCACCTAAAACAGTGGTTCCCAGCCTTTTTTTTTGCCTGAGACCCCCTTTTCCCCCAGAAAATATTGTAAGGCCCCCCTCCACATTTAATGATATTATCGCTTATATAAGTTTGACAAAAAATGTTGTTTTCAAACAAACAGTATATTTATTACTAAATCAGGGTTTCCGTGGGGTCTTAAAAAGTCTAAAATTTTTAAATGTAAGTTTTAGGCCTAAAAAAGTCTTCAATTCGCTGTTGTAGGTCTTAAATGTTTTTGCACAGGTCTTATTTTTACGGTGTCCATGTAACGCTACATCTAAAGCTCATTTAAATTATTTTTTGTCGCTGTTGCTTGGTTTTCATGCTGTTGTAGTTCTTCATTTCGCTAGTTTAATTGTAATTTGCGGTATTACAACTACAAATGAGGCCGACAGGCAACAGCCAATCAGCTTTCAGTTATTGAACTCAGTGCGCGTGGCGAATGTGACGTCATCGCTGTGTTTGCAGACGTTCGCTTTGGGTGCACGCGACATGATTTCAGCTGGTGGAGCTCACGTAATGTTTTGAGACTCGAGTGAACAGTTCACACGGTGCCACATTTGATTTGAGTTGAATATGAATCACGTTGAAGAGATTTTGTTTGAAACCTCTCTGACTGTACACACATCTTCTTTATGATCTGTCCATGCGTGATCATAGAGATAACCAGATGACCAATAATTCTTGACTAGAAATTGCAACAGCAATGGGAAAGGAGGAAAGTTTTTGTAAACGTTTGGAAAAACTTGAGGGATCAGTTTGTTAAAGCAAAAAGAGAGGCCATGCAAAAGTAGAGACCCAGGTGGTTTTAATATTACAGAATATGTTTTTCCACCAGTCATAAGTTTTACACTGATGTTTAGGTTACAATTTTGAATTTAATACAATTTAATAGTTAAAAACTAAAATTAACAAATTATGTCTTTGATACAGGTAAAGTCAGAATTATTTGCCCCCTTTGAAAATTTCTTGCTTTTTTAAATATTTCCCAAAGAAAGGAAATTTTCACAGTATGTCTGATGGATGGTCAGTCCATTAATAGTAAAAAATTGCTGATATTTATCTTAAATCTTAATAATTAAAAATTTATAATATAAATATACATTTGACCCCCCCTATAATGGTTCATACCATTGTAAATGCATAATCGTGCTAATCATTCATTCGTTCATTTTCTTTTCGGCTTCCCTTTATTAATGAGCGGTCGCCACAGTGGAATGAACCGTTTGAATGAACCGAATAGTTGAACTATTCAACTATTGATACAGTTGAAGTCAGAATTATTTGCCCCCCTTTGAAAATTTCTTGCATTTTTAAATATTTCCCAAAGAAAGGAAATTTTCACAGTATGTCTGATAATATTTTTATATATTTTTTTTATTTCTTTTATTTCGGCTAGAATAAAAGCAGTTTTTAATTGTTTTAAAAAAACATTTTGAGGTCAATATTATTAGCCCCCTTCAGCGATATAACAAACCATCATTATACAATAACTTGCCTAATTCCCCTAACCTGCCTAGTTACCCTAATTACCCTAGTTAAGCCTTTAAATGTCTCTTTAAGCTGTATAGAAGTGTCTTGAAGAATATCTAGTCTAATATTATTTACTGTCATCATGACAAAGATAAAATAAATCAGTTATTAGAGATGAGTTATTAAAACTATTATGATTAGAAATGTGCTGAAAAAAATAAACAGGGGGCTAATAATTCTAACTGTAACTGGAAAGGAATATATGAACCTATCAGTTTACAATATACTGATGCCCAATTTCTAGGCTTTATTGGTGATAATGGTCAGGAATGTTGGATCATTATTGCCCTTTTAGCTTATAAGTAAAGGACAGAAACTAGTCAGACAGTAATGTGTGATTTGTTGAGTGGGCAAAATAAAAATAAAAAACGTCAGTATTTTTAGTAATTTCAATGGCAAACGCGTGAAGTATAAAAGCCTCATCCGTTTCGTGAGGTGCGTGATGTGGCGCCAGGCGAAAGTATAAATCAGACTTAAGATGTCTGTTTGTTTTTTTCTGTAGTTCAATGGGGCATCTAACCTGTCTTTACTACTGTTCAATTTGAACACATTTATTTTACCACTAATTTAGAGATTTTGCATTTTCTCTTTATGTGTATGCGTGTTTTTGATATTGTAATATAGGTCTTAAAAGGGTCTTAAAAAGTCTTAATTTTGACATTATGATATCTGCAGAAACCCTGCTATATCTGAATATGTTTATGCACAAATAAGAGCTTAATGTAGAATATAATTTGTAACTGAAAAACGTAAGCTTTTATGCCTTGCAGTCAAAAACCGCTCAGGACTTATTGCGGTATGGGGGATGAGTCCTCTGTAAATGTCTTATTAATTTAGAAGGCCTCATGCATTTATTAGCAAGAACTTTGGCGCAGATAATGCACTGTGGCTGGGTTAGGGTCTCTTTGCTTCGAGAGAAGGGAATAAAACCATAGTTCAGGTGCATTTTGTGTTTCCAGTATTGCTAGTGCTGTGACCCGACATGTTTGGAGCTGCCTCACCTGGGTCCAGGATGCTTGGGGCATTACTATTAGCTTCCTGAAGGCGAATCAGTGTGACTCTGTCTTTCTTAAAAAAATTTTTTTTTACATATGATGCGACCCACCTTAGAGCTGGTTGAGGGCCCCTTGTATGCCGGAACCCCTTGTTGGGAACTGCTGACCAAAACACCCGAGCAACACCTAGAACAACTTAGCAACTATCCAGACCACCAACAACACCTTAGTAACCACATAGAACACAACAGTAACACTCTAACAACAATCTAGATCACCTTAACAACCCAGAAAACCTTAGGAACCACCTAGATCTCTTTAGCAACTACCCAAACACACCAGCAACCACCCAGAACACCTTAGTATTCATCCAGAACACCAGACAACCACAACAATCACATAGAGATATTTAGTAAGACAAAAGCAACAATAACAATGCTAAAACAATCTAGGCAACAAACCATAACACCTTAGTAACATCTTAGCAACCACCCAGAACATCACAGCAACACCTAAGCCACAAACTAGAATACATTAGTAACCACCCAGAACAACACAGCAACACCTTAGCAACCCCTAACACCTGGAACAACTTAGCAACCATCCATACCACTAACAACACTTTAGCAACAACATAGAACACCACGTTAACACCATAACAACAATCTAGATTTCCTTAGCAACCACACAAACACCTCAGCAACCACCCAGAACACCTTAGCAGTCATCCAGAAGACCTTAGCATCCACCCACAACACCAGACACCCACAGCAATCACCCAGAGATATTCAGTAAGCAATATAACAATGTTAAAACAGTCTAGGCACAAACCAGAACACCTAAGCAAAATTACTGCAACATTTTAACACCTTAGCAACAACCCAGACACTTTATCAACCACCTTAAGACCACAATAGCACCTTAACAACCACCTAGATCACTTTAAAAGCTGCCAGAACACAACCACTTAGCAACCACTTGGAATACCTCAGTAACATCTTAGTAACCACCCAGAACACCCCAGCATCACCCCAGAACACCACAGCAACAACCCAGAACACCCTAACAGCACCTAAGCCACCACCTAGAACACATTAGGAACCATTCATAACAACACAGCAACACCTTAGCAATCACTTGAAACACATTAACAACACCTTAGCAACCACCTAAAACACCCAAACAACCTCTAACACCTAGAACAACTTAGCAACTCCAAAGTAGAACCAACTCCATTGAACACCAAAGTAACACACTAACAACAATATAGATCAGCTTAACAACCCAGAAAACCTTAGGGACCACATAGATTGCCTTAGCAACCACTCAAACACCTCAGCAAACACCCAGAACACCTTAGCAGTCATCCAGAAACAGCAACCACATACAACACCAGACACCCTCAAAAGTCACGTATAAACATTTAGTAAGACAATAGTAAGTATATAACAATGTTTTATAGTCTAGGCAACAACCCAGAACACCTCAGTAACATCTTAGCAACCACCCAAAAACACCAAAACAACAACCCAGAACACCCCGGCAACACCTAAAACACCACCTAGAACACATTAGGAACCACCCAGAACAACACGGCAACACATTGGCAACCCCTTGGAACACCTTAACAACACATTAGCAACTACCTAAAACACCCGAGCAACCCCTAGCACCTAGAACAACTTAGCAACCATCCAGAACACGAACAACACCTTAATAACAAAATAGAACACCATATACCACAACCCAGGACACATCAGTAACATCTTAGCAACCACCCAGAACACCACATGAACCATTCAGAACTACACAGCAAGACCTTAGCAACCACTTGGAACACCTTAACAACACCTTAGCAACCACCTAAAACACCTGTGCAACACCTAGAACAACTATTCAGACCACCGACGACACCTTATTAACCACATAGAACACCACATTAACACCCTAACAACAATCTAGATCATCTTAACAACCCAGAAAACCTTAGGAACAACATATATCACCTTAGCAACCACCCAAACACCTCAGCAACCACCCATAACACCTTAGCAGTCATCCACAATACAGCACACACATACAACACCAGACATTCTCAATAATCACGTAGAAATATTTAGTAAGACAATAGCAGTATATAACAATGTTTTATAGTCTAGGCAACAACCCAGAACACCTC
>CAIGQZ010035256.1:1565553-1578670 GCA_903798205.1 Danio tinwini
GGCAACAACCCAGAACACCTCAGTAACATCTTAGCAACCACCCAAAACACCAAAACAACAACACAGAACACCCCTGCAACACCTAAGCCACCACCTAGAACACATTAGAAACCATCCAGAACAACACATCAACACCTTGGCAACCACCTACAACACCTGTGCAACCTCTAACACCTAGAACTACTTAGCAGCCATCCAGAACACTAACAACACCTTAGTAACAACATAAAACACCCTAACAACAATCTAGATCACCTTAGCAACCACACAAACACATCAGCAACCACCCACAACACCTTAGAAGTCATCCAAAAGACCTTAGCATCCACCCACAACACCAGACACCCTCAACAATCACGCAGAGATATTCGGTAAGACGTTAGCCAGTAAATAACAACGTCTAGGCAACAACCAGAACACCTTAGCAACATTATTACAAAATTTTAACACATTAGCAACAACCCAGAACACTTTATCAACCACCTGAAGACTACGACAGTACCTTAGCAACCACCTAGATCACTTTAAAAGCTGCCCAGAACACCTTAGCAACCACCCAGAACATCTTAGTAACCACATAAACATCTTAGTTTCCTTAGCAACCATACAACACAATCCAAGTATCCACGTACAACACCTTAGCAACTCATTAACAACCTCAGCAACAACCAAAAACACTTATGAACACCTTAGCAATCACCCAGAGCACCCAGCACAATGTTAACACCTTAGCAACCACATAGCTACTACTTAGTAACCACTCAGCCCTAGCAATGATATAACAACATCCAAGTAGCCCCATAGCAACACCCTAACATTCAACCAGAACTCCTTAGCGAAATAATGTTATATTGTTGATAAGCTGTTCTTGGTGGATATTAGGATATTGCTAGTAACACCCTAGCAACCACCTATAACACCCTAACAACAGAAAGTAAGGCTAGTAACAATATGGCAACTCATTAACACACAATGCAACAATTTTTCAGCATATCAATGCAGCATAGCAAAGCTGTTAATCCTCCTGCAGCAGCCCAGAACACCACAGCGATGATTTATCAATGCGCCGCTAACCAATTAATAAAGCTGCTGATCCAGGCCGCTACAGCATTGTGCTAGAAACAAAGGTTGTGTGTTTGAAGCTCAGGGAACGCACTCCAAATGTTGCGCAGCCAGAAGCATCAGCGTAATTGCACAAATAATCATCCCATCTGACACTGTTTGGATGCACGGATCGTCCCGCCCCTGACTCTCGCCACTGCCAGCGCTCCAGCAGACAGATTGCAGTTTCATTTGATGCATGAAAATAAAAGGCTGTTTTGCGAAATTTTGTGTTGCCGGGGTGTTTCATTATGTAAAGAGCGCCTTTTGGAAGATATTCTGGGAATGTTCGTGCGTCTGCATTGGTTTCTCTGTCCTGGCGGAGTCTATTGTTTCAAAGCGAACGCGATGCCAGGCTCTGCTGCGCTCTGCCAACTTCTCCTCTGCTTGTCCCAGCGCTACTTTAATTTCATCCCCGTCTTTTTGAGCTCCACTTCACGAGAAAAAGCTGAATAAAAACCCTCTCACAGAGTGTGTGTGCCAGCAGTACGTAATTAAAGAGCGCCCATATGTATGCCACAAAAGTAGAGCTGCACGATATTGGAAAATTTTGACATTGCGATATTTACTATTTATATAAAAATAGCTCTATGCTGAAAAAATAAATATATAACCATTTATATGGGCTGAATTTAAACAAAGAAATTAAATGTGGAAATGTTCAACTTCAATTGTTTGTTTAAATTCAGCCCAAATAAATCATTTGCAACCACTTTTAGAAAGTCATTTAGATTGATTGGGGTCTGGGTGCGAATTACAGGGGGGTTTGGGGGGAACTGACCCATCTAATTAACGCTTAGGGGACGCCCCTTGCTCTTTAATGTGAATCTGTTCTGTGCTTTCGTTGTATTTAGGCATGAACACACTTTGAAATAAGAATAAAAAACAGTGGGATTCCCTTCCTTTCCATTACAGGCGCCATTGACCCTCCTATGTAATCCTCAAAACAGTCGTGTAGTAGTGCATGACTGTCAGCTGACGCGCTTTATAATGATAAATAGATGCTGTTTCCCAAACGGATTCTGACGCGATTTGAAGCGGAGCGAAAGTCTGGGTTTTGGGTGCGTGTTTGAAAGGTTTGAACAGACATATACACATAATTAATAATAATAGATGTCGATCTTGGTGGGTTATTTTTCAAACTCATTTTTGTCTTAAATGAGCATAAAAAGTCATGAATCAATCGAATGCTTTCATTATAATGTTAGATGTGTGCATTTCTAAAGTGACACCACAATGTCATCAAATGAAAAATACATAATGAAAGACTCATTCGTTGTTCTTTAATCAGAATGTTTAAGTCATACAGTGAAGAAAAGATTGAGATTTGATAACCTGATTCTGTTTCTTTATAATAGCTATTCATTTTAATTGGTAAAACTCTTTGCTACTTTATTTGGAGCTTTTCTAATGTATACTATTTATCCTTTGTAAATAATAATAATAATCATAAAACATATTAATGATTGTTTAACTGTTGCTTTACAATGAAACAGCTCCAGATGAGCATATTTAGTTATTTTAATATAATATTTAATATATTAATTTGGGGATCAACATTTTCTGTAGTAGATTGGTTTTGATGTACTTCAGGGGGGATTAAGCTAATGTCTAGAAATAAATGGAAGTGAATGAGAGCAGAAGTCTGGAGACAAAAAGATTCCAATGTCTGCGTCCGCTCATACGTCAAGAAGAAGGTCAACGCACACATTGCGATGCTGAAACCATATATTCTGCAGCCCTACCCAAACACGTCCAACTTTTAATGAGACGGAGGCGCTCTTCAGCCTCAAACGCTGTGAAATGATTTTGTGCGCTCCTCCTGCTAATAACACCACAGGTGCTGTAATTAATAGCTCCGGCGCCTCTGTTTGCTTAAGACGAAAACCCAGAGAGAGGTTTTCCTCTTCTTCAACATTTACACACTTCACACATGGCTAATCCAGACCCGCGTCCACCCTGATAAGCCTAATGAAGCGCTCTCTCTCTCTCTCTCTCCGTAGAGGAGGTAATTAGTGGAGAAACGCCGAGCGCAGCGCTTTGTTCTGCACAGAACTCTATTGATAAATGTTTGATTGGTGGAGTGCAGATGGCCGCCGGCTTTACGTCTTGAGTCTGCACTTCTGAAGCTACAAGGCGTTAAACAAACTCTCATCTGTTCACTCAGCTCGCTTTTGACAAATATGGACGATTTATTACACTGGAAGCGGTTGTGTACTTTAGATTGTAGAGCTCATGTAGTGGTGTTTAGAAGGTGACAGTGTAGCAGCTAGATTAATGCACATGACAGATGCTTTTAATCTAAAACGATGTTCACTGCTACTCTCCTCTTCTGTTTACATTTTGCTCTTTTTTTTTGTTGAGATTTTGCAATGATGCGTGCTAAAGACCCATACAAATGCCTTGGAAAACCCATAGCAACATTTTAAAACTCGAAGAACTTAACAACAGACTAACACATTTACACAACAGTTGCCTAGCAAACACCTTAACAACAATATATTAACACTATAGCTATCACAATGATCACTTAGGTACAGCAATACAGCAACATGTTTACATCTTACATATGTATATTAGTATCCTAGCTATGTTTACATCTGCATATTAGTCACCTAGCAACTACTCTGAACAACTTAGTAACACTGTAGCATCATTTAAACATTCTAGCAACAATATAGTTACATTTCAACACTGTAGCAACTCCCAAAACATCTTAGCAAGGACAAAAGACTCTATCAGCAATACAACAACAACAACAGTTAAACCTAGCAACTGGAAATCAGTTTCCAAGCAGCCACTCAGAGCCCCTTAGCAACAACACAGCAACATTTTAACACCTTAAAACCAACCAAAACACATTAATCACTATAAAGCAAACATTTACACCCTAGCAACTGCATATCTATTGCCTAGCAACAACTCAGAACACTTTAGTAACAATGTTGCAACATTTGAACAATATAGTTACATTTAAACACCATAGCAACCATCAGAATACAATAGCAAGGATGTAGCAAAATTAACACCGTAGCAACAATACAACAACAGTTACAAGCTAGCAACTTCATATAAGTTTTCCTGCAGCCACCAAGAACCCCTATAGCAACAATATAGCAACATTTTAACACCCTAGCAATCACCCAAAACAGCCCAACACCCTAACACACTTACACCTTAGCAACTGAATAGTGACCTGAGTTGCCTAGCAACCTGCCAGAACACATAGCGAAGATATAGAACAACTTTAACACCTTAAAGACCAACCAAAATACACTGACAACTATACAGCAAACATTTAGACCATAGTAACAGCATATCAGTTGCCTAGCAACCACTAAGAACTCCTTGTTACAATGTAGCAACATTTGACCATCCTCTGGTAACACCATAGTAAAAATTTAAAACTGTAGCAACAACCCAGAATGAAGATATAGCAATAACACACCATAACAACAATGCAAACACATGTTTACAACTTCAAATCAGTTGCATAGAAACCACCCAGAACACCACAACAACAATACGGGAACATTTTAACACTATAGCAACCACAAAGATCACTTAGGTACAGAAATACATCAACATGTTTACATCTAATATCTGCATATTAGTAACCTAGCAACTAATCTGAACAACTTAGTAACACTGTAGCAACATTCAAACACTCTAGCAATAACATAGTTACATTTCAACACTGTAGCAACCCCCCAAAAAACTTAGCAATAAAAAAACACCATTTCATCCTAGCAACTACAAATCAGTTTCTGAGCAGCCAACCAGAGCCCCTTAGCAACAACACAAGCCACATTAACACCCTAAAGACCAACCAAAACACATTAATCACTATACAGCAAATATTTACACCCTAGCAACTGCATATTTGTTGTCTAGCAACAACTGGGAACACTTTAGTAACAATATAGCAACCTTTGAACACTCTGGTAACAATAGTTGCATATCAACACCTTAGCAACCACCAGCAAGAATGTAGCAAAATTAACACCCTATCAACATTACAGCAACACAGTTACAACATGGCAACATCATATTGGTTTCTTTGCAAGCACCCAGAGCCCCTATAGCACCCTAGCAATCCCCCAAAACAGCCAAACACCATAACACACTTACATCCTAGCAACTGAATAGCCTCCTGAGTTGCCTAGAAACCTCCCATAACACATAGCGAAGATATAGAACAATTTGAACACCCTAAAGACCAACCAAAAAAACATAAACAACTATACAACAAACATTTAGATCTTAGCAACAGCATATCAATCGCCTAGCAACCACTCATAACACCTTAGTGACAATATAGCAACCTTTGACTACTCTCTCGTAACAATATAGTTACATTCAAACACCTTAGCAACCACTAGAATACATCAGCAAGGGCATAGCAAAATGAACACCCTAGCAACCATACTAAACACCCCAGCAACAATACAACAACAGTTACAAGCTAGCAACTTCATATAAGTTTCCCTGCAGCCACCAAGAACCCCTATAGCAACAATATAGCAACATTTTAACACCCTAGCAATCACCCAAAACAGCCCAACACCCTAACACACTTACACCTTAGCAACTGAATAGTGACCTGAGTTGCCTAGCAACCTCCCAGAACACAATTTGAATACCCTCAAGACCAACCAAAATACATTGACAACTATACAGCAAACATTTAGACCATAGCAACAGCATATCAGTTACCTAGCAACCACTCAGAACACCTCATGCCGAGTTCAGACTGCAGGATTTTCAAAGTGGTGACATCACAGGTGCTTTGACACTGCGTGACTATCTGGGGTTGCATTTCGTCGCTACCTGGATCGACGACAGGGGGTTTCACACTGCATGACTACGTCTCACAACCAAACACACACGAGAAGTGACATGATAACAACGCGAGGTCATCTTTAGTTATTAACTACATAACGAGAAAGAAGCCTTTAGTGGGGTGGAAATCTACTTATTTTGGGCCTCAGTTCTCCGTCAGTCCGTCATCACAGTGCTTCAGTATTCTTCCTCTAGTATTATTCCCTCCAGAACTGTCTTGAGCATCTGCGCTCCCGTCTCATGCCACCAAAAGCCACAGCATTCTTGGTCTTGTTCTTCTAAGGCGCAGCTTATTTATTAGAGGAGAACAAACACCACATTGCAGAATCCCAACAGTGCAGCAGACTCCACTTCTCTCAGTGATATTAGTGCACGTTTATCAGGAAGTGACCATGTTTGACACAGAAATGCTGCTTTATTCACAACATTTTCATGCAACTAGTCTGGCATCATTGCATGGAAACACTGCTCCTCTTGTGTTTTTGTTTTATGTTTCTCTGCATCATCACGAGCGTCCACTGAATCTTTCAGTTCCTGTGTCTCTCAGTGTTCGGCCCTCGAGCGTCTCCAACGATTAGCCCATAATCTCTGCTGCTGTTATTAGTCTTACCTGCGGTGTGTGAGAAAGCTGTTATCTGAGATAGCGGAATTGGCACACACACACCTATCTCACTGTGTGTGTGAGGCTCATTCTTCAGTGCAAAGGATTAGAAAAGGGCCAATTGAGAGTGTCCGCAGGCTCCGCTGCTGCACCAGTTATTATGGGCTGTACTTGCACCAGAGCAATTCCATGCAAATATCAACCTCATTCACTCATTTTTCTTCAACTTCGTGTCTATTTCAGGGGTCACCACAGCGGAATGAACCGCCAAATATACCAGCATATGTTTTACATAGCAGATGCCCTTCCAGCTCCAACCTAGTCCTGGGAAACACCCATACACACTCATTCACACACACTCATACACTACGGCCAATTTAGTTGTGTTTGGACTGTGGGGGAGCACCCAGAAGAAACCCACGCCAACACAGGGAGAACATGCAAACTCCACACAGAAACACACACTGACCCAGCCGTGGAAATATAATATAAATATTAGAGGAAATACTGTGAGAAATTCCTGAATCTGTTCAACATCATTTGGGAAATACTTGAAGAAACTCACATGAGGGCGAATAATTTACACTTCAACTCTGTATACTTTCTCTGTGGGCTTTTGTGCGGTCAGCAGCAGATTATAGAGAAGCAAAACCTTCATTCTGGGGTTCAGGAGCTGGACTGCAGTGGCCACGGCTTCTCTTTTGATCGCAACACTTTCATTCAGACCCAAATTTCAGGCGTCCGGGAGTTCCAGGCTGTAGAAATGAAACGCTCTGCTTCTTTCACAGGGTTAAGTGAAGGTTAGCGGATGGAGAGAAATCATAAAGATGCATTCAGTGAGCCCAAAATCTGCAGAATTTTAGCCTCATTTTTAGTAAAAAATATTTCACAAATATGCATAAATAAAATACAGTTGAAAGTCAAAATTATTCACCAAATTATTTTTTTTTAATCACATATTTCAGAAATGATGTTGAACAGATTCAGGAATTTCTCACAGTATTTCCTCTAATATTTGTTCTTCTGGAGAAAGTCTTATTTGTGTTATTTCAGCTAGAATAAAAGCAGTTTTTAATAGTTTAACTCATGTTAAGGTCAATATTATTATTCCTGTGATGCTCCAAGGTCAGACGTGTCTTCACGGAGGTCCAGCTACTGCGGCTAGACTGCAGCTCTGCACAAGACGTTTGGCCATAGGAGAAATGGTCGTGCCCAACTGAGCCTGGTTTCTCTCGAGGTTTTTTAAATTCTTCACTTTCGCCAATTGGTGAAGTTTTTTCCTCGCCGCTGTCCCCACTGGCTTGCATAGTTCGGGATCTGTAGAGCTGCGCATCGATGGAATTGCTCCTCAGTGTTTGGACTCTCAGTAGTGATTATTAAACCACACTGAACTGAGCTAAACTGAACTGAACTTAAACACTGAAAACTGAACTGACACTGTTTACACTCACTATAATCTTCCATGTGAAGCTGCTTTGACACAATCTACATTGTATAAGTGCTATACAAATAAAGATGAATTGAATTGAATTGAATTATTAGCCCCCTTCAGCAATATTAGTGTTGGATTGTCTCCAGAACAAACCACTGTTATACAATGACTTGCCTAATTACCCTAACTTTACCCTAATTACCCTAATTAAGCCTTTAAATGTCACTTTAAGCTGTATAGAAGTGTCTTGAAGAATATCTAGTCTAATATTATGTGCTGTCATCATGACAGAGAAAATAAATCAGTTATTAGAAATGAGTTATTAAAACTATTATGATTAGAAATGTGCTGAAGAAATCTCTCCATTAATAATTTTGACTTCAGCTGTATATTAAAAATGCATAATGTATCATTTATATGCAATATTTTTTTACTAAAATGAAATACTGCAGCTTTTTTCCTCATATTTACTTGCAGCAAAATGTAATCATATCCTGGCTAAAATTATTTTTTTGCATAAACCTTGCTACACTTTATTACATTTATGCTTCAAACTAGAACATTACTCGCTAAAGGGGTAAATAAAGCTTAATTCAGGATAAAATCTCTGAAAGCAAATAAATCCTAAATACTCTTATTCATTTAACCCTTTACATGTTTGTCATTAGGGCAGCACAGTGGCTCAGTGGTTAGCACTGTCGCCTCACAGCATGAAAGTCACTGGTTCGAGCCTCGGCTGGGTCAGTGTGTGTTTCTGTGTGGAGTTTGCATGTTCTCCCCGTGTTGGCGTGGGCTTCCTCCGGGTGCTCCGGTTTCCCCCACAGTCCAAATACGCGCTATAGGGGAATTGATCAACTAAATTGGCTTAGTCTATGAGTGTGTGTGTGTGAATGGGCTGGAAGGGCATCTGCTGTGTAAAATATATGCTGGAATAGTTGGTGGTTCATTCCGCTGTGGTGACCCCTGATGAATAAATGGACTAAGCCTAAGGAAAATAAAAGAATGAATTTTAGCATGTTATATTGTCCTTGTTAGACGTTTCATGCACTTACTACAGTAATCATAATGAAATATGCATAATTACATGCACCTAATCCACAGCTTTAACCATAGATGTAATTAAATACATGTATGCAATATTATTTAATTACAGTAACACCAATAAAACAGCATAAAAAATGATCAACTTTTGATTTTCTGATACAATTTGTCTGTGCATAAATTAAAAAGTGCAATAAAATCTGCATTTGTTCAGTAAATTACATTGATTTGTGATATCGCAATTTCATGAAACCATCAAGCATCATCTAATATGACATGTAATCAATTAATATTACTCAGAGTAGTTAAATTAATACTTGCACTGTATCATAATGTAAAGATAATGTAAATTTGAGTATGTAAATGTAAATAATGTAAATAATGCAGATTCCCGATATCAGCAGCCAATCAGGAGTCATTTAGAGTTATTTTAGTGCATCTCAGCGTGAGACTGTTAAAGTGCAGGCCGTGTTTCTGAGCTCACAGCAGTGATTCAGTAATTCAGCTTTTGTCTTTTTCCCTCCTGCTGGAGCGACGGAGCTTTAAAACACAGATCACGTCTGAACGCTGCGTCTGCACGCGACACAACACACAAACCCCCATCCGTCTCTGAGCACTTCACTTCTGTTCATCAGCACAGAACTCATTCATCATCTGTTTTCAGTCATTTTCACTCTGTCACTTTTAGTTCTCCTTCTTGTCTACGTAAAGCACATTAAATGAGCATTAATATCATTTACTGACTTATAAAGCACTGAATAAGACTTCAGTGGTTGCAACAAACAATTTACACGAGCTGAATTTAGACAAACAAATGAAGTTGAACATCACTACAGTTAATTAGTTTCTTTACATTCAGCCCATATCAGTTGTTTGTCACCACTGACCTTAAAACAATGTAGTAACACTATTCTAACAACACCTTAGCAACTGCCTAGCAACCACTCAGAACACCTTAGCAACTACCTAAAAACACCTTAATTACCACCTAGAAAACCCTAGCAACACCTTAGCAACCATCTAGAACACTATGGCAACTGCCTAGCAATGCCTTAGTAACCACTCAGAACACCCTGGCAACTGCCTAGCAACACCCCCTTGCAACCACTCAGTACACCTTAGCAACTGCATAAGAACACCTTAATAACCACCTAGAAAACCCTAGCAAAACTTTAGCAACCATCTAGAACACCATCGCAACTACCTAGCAATGCCTTAGTATCTACTCAGAACACCCTGGCAACTGCCTAGCCACGCCTTAGCAACCACTCAGAACGTCTTAACAACCGCCTACCAACACCTTAGCAACCACTTAGAACACCCTATCAATGCATTAGCAACCGTCTGGCAGTCACTCAGAACACCCTAGTAACCGCCTAGCAATACCCTAGCAACCATTCAGAACACCTTAGAAATCACATAGCAACACCTTAGCTACAACCTAGAACACCATAGCAACTGCATAGCTACCACATAGAACACCCTAGCAACGCCTTAGCAACCACCTAGAACTAACTAGCAACCACACAGAACACCCTAGCAACGCCTTAGCAACCACTAAGAACACCCTAGCAACTGTCTATGAACATAATATAAATGCAAAACCGTGTGCAATGTAAATAAACTCGCGTTTTCTGTCTGATGCGGGATCGAGAGACAGACAGAAGGATGTAGAGAGACTGATGAAGAGAGAGAGAGACTGATGGACAGAGAGACAGAAAGAGAGAAACGGAGAGAAAGACAGAAAAAGAGCAGTATGCATTATCTGTCTGATACAGAATGGATGGAGAGACAGACAGACGGACAGAGAGAGACTGATGGAGAGACAGAGAGAGAGAGAGAAAGAGACAGACAGAAATGAAGACAGATGGAAAAATCAGACGAGACAGACAGAGAGATGGAGAGACAGACAGAAGGACAGAGAGAGACTGATGGGGCCATCCTGTCAGACCTGGGCCCTGTTTAATCTAATTAAACAACAACTGCCTCATTAGTTTCACTTCTAAATGTTAATATCACACAAAATCTGCAGAAACTCTGGTCCGAGCCCCTCCCACAGAGAATTGTCATTCTAATAGTGATCACTGATTGGCTCCTGTACTAGAAGGCGGGCTTTATTCACCATATCATCACCTTAGAATGATAAGGTTCTATCAGACATTTTTGTCAGAATTGAGTTATTGACATATTCTAATTAAATTACGACTTCTTTACATTATGGGATGTTTTTTTTATAAGTTGTTTACATTTTAAGATGTTTTATAAAAAAACAAATGTTACACACATACTGTTTGCTATGGAATGCAAAAACTTTGAAGCTCAATATCTCAAAATCATTCAGAACACAGATACAACCTTATAATTCCAAGGTGATGATATTGCGATTGCTGATTGGCTCCTGTACTAGAAGGCGGGGCTTCATTCGCCATATTGACTGTTACACTTTTCCCCATTCAAAAGTAACCAGTGACATGTCTTGAGTATTCTAGAGTCTTTGAAGAAACAGTTTCAGCCTTGGTATGACAATAGTTGAACCTGCCACAAGCTACACATACCTTGGGTTGAAGTTAAGTGCTAATGGAAGACCAAATTTGGCTGTGAATGAACTGAAAGAGAAAGCGAGGAGGGCCTTTTACACCATTAAAAAAATCAACACAATAGAAAATCCAGTTGGAATCTGGCTCAAAATGTTCCAGTCAGTGATTGACCCTATAGTGCTATACAGGAGTGAAGTGTGGGGTCCTTTCCTCAGTCATGAGTTTAATAAGTGGGATAAGAATCCAATTGAAAGCCTACATGCAGAGTTCTGTAGGAGCATCCTCAGGGTACAGAGGAACACAGCCAGCAATGCATGCAGGGCAGAATTAGGCCAGTGTCCTCTACTCATGCACATTGAGAAACCAGCCGTCAAATTTTGGAAACACATAAATATGAGTGACCCCAATTCTTATTACTTTAAAGCACTCAAAAACCAAGAAATGGCCATTGAAAAAAGCCCCCTGATTCAGATGGTCCTGAAGCTGCAAACACAAACCAACACAACGGATAAGACTAACAGCAGGCAGCATCAGGACATGGACATGCTCATCCACAGAATTAAGCCCAATCAGGAATGCAGGAAATATCTGATTTACTGGAATGAAGCAGCCGGAAAACAAAGTAAACTTCAATGTTATTTAGACTTAAACAGAGATTATACCACAGCAACATATCTGAGTGCAGTAAAGGACAGTAAATTAAGAACAATAATGACCAAATACAGGCTGAGTGCTCACAGTCTGACTGTAGAGACGGGCCGATACAGACAGAACTGGCAACCCAGAGAGAGCCGCATCTGCCCACACTGTGCCTTAGGCAGACGGAGGAACACTTCCTCACTTCCTCCGCTGCACAGACTATCAACACATCAGAGAAACATTCTACCCCAAACTACAGAGCATTTACCCACAATTCACTGAGTCAGACAATCAAACACAACTGCAGTATTTACCACACTCTCAGAAATAAAGGTACGAGAGCTGTCACTGGGGTGGTTCCTTACACATTTGTACTTGAAGGGTCCATATTGGTACCTCAAAAGTATATATTAGTACCTACTAATTTTAAAAGGAACACATTTGTACATTTTAGGTACTAATATGTACCCTTGAGTAGGGCCAGACTGAATATGCAGACGTTTTTTGCAATTTCTGCTGAGAATTTTGGTAAAAATCTGCGGATTTCTGCGGAATTATTTTGAGTCTCATAACTAAAACCTTAATATGTGAAATATGTGTCATTTAAAAACTGAATCAATTTAGATCTACACACATTTAATCAAGTAAATAAACTAAATTAATGATGGGCTAAAATCTGTGGAATTCTGCGCATGCAGATTCCGTGTGGGCCTACCCTTGCGGTATTAATATGGACCTTTTAGCTACAAATGTGTACCTTTTGAAAATGTACCACCCCAGTGAAAGACCGCGTACCTTTATTTCTGAGAGTGTGTGGGGAAAAACTGACTGTGTCCTTCTGTGACAACACACACAACACACACACACAACACACACAACACACACACACACACACACACACACACACACACACACACACACACA
>CAIGQZ010035256.1:1634905-1645498 GCA_903798205.1 Danio tinwini
ACAGCAACCCTAGAAACATAATAACTACCCAAAACACCCTAGCAACCACACAGCAACCTTATCAACATCATAGCAACTACCCAAAACACCCTAGCAACCCTAGCAACATCATAGCAACTACCCAAACCACCCTAGCAACCACACAGGCAACACCCTAGCAACTATCCTAAACAGTTCAGCATTGTGGTGGGAAGTTTTAAACTGAACTCATGGCTGACGTCTTCTGTTCGTTCTGTTTTTAAAGGGGAATATGAGTTATAGTTTAGATTTCGCTTGATGTATTTAGCATCTGGACAGCTGAAACACTCTGCCAGTGAAGTGTGCGAGTCTGCCTCATCTCTGATGCACACTTCTGTCTGACATTTATACGGATTCAGAAATGAATGGATACGCAGAGACACAAAGGCAGGAGAACACCATTAATAATCCCTGTGTTTACAAAACTGACAATCCTTCGATATATCCGCGCGACTTAGCGAGGCGCTAACGAGGAGCCGGCTAATTACAGTTTCTCCCAGCTCACGGTTTCGCCTCATTGACGTCCATGATAACTGTGTTATACAGAAACGAACCCTAAATTACAGAGCATGAAGGCAGCGGAGGGGCTGGAGTGAAGAGGCTCGGGGTCTCGCAGTTAATTAAGCTCTGAATAAAATATCAGGTGTGTGAGATTAGCCGTCGCTCGCCTTCAACGTGGACCAAAGTGAAGTGAAATATCGCAGATGAAGATGAACGAACGTCTGAGGGGGTAATTACAATCACACGCTGAATGTCAACATGCTTGAGACACACAGGTGAGTGATTGAGACATTGTAAATCACACACACACACACACACACACACACACACACACACACACACAGATTTTAGCAAAACTCACTGATGCTGAAGAAATTAAGTCATCATGGTAAATTTTTTAATAGTTGATGTCAGCGCTGCACGATACTGGGATAATATTATAGACTGTAAAAGATATGGACGTAGTATCCGTGACGTCACCCATAGGTTTATGAAGAACCCAAAAGAAGCTACAAGTAGGCGTGGCCAACCGTTGACATTTTGTTTGCACGTCATCGCACTGATTGGGGGATACCAAATAAGGGCAAAGAGGCGGAGCGTGAGCAGAGCTACAGACACCTGCTGGCATTTTCCTATGGGGAAACTCTTAATACTTCATTACCTGCGAGTCGTTTGTGTTCTGACCACATGTGCTGGGTTGTCCACTATATCAATAAAGTGTTTAGACTTTTAAAAACACTGCTGTAATACACTGAACCACTAAACATTAGTCTTATGACGTTTTTCAACAGGAGAAAAATGCGAATTACTTCCAAACACTTCAGATGTAGTCTGTGTTAGTAAATGCAGGACTATTGATGAACTCCAGCAGAACACTGTATGTGTAATGTGAAGTGGACGCACAACAGGAAGTGCGGATCCAAATGCAGGTTTGTTATGCAGAGAATGGTCAGGCAGGCAACAGTCAATACAGGAGCAAACAAATGTACAGGAGCGAAGGGTCTAAAACACGGCAAGACAAAACACATCGTAATGTTCACTATACAGTTTAACAAGACTCAGCCCTGATGTATGTGTGCGCTCTATAAATAGTTCACGTCTTTGACGATCCTCCGGCTGTGTAAATGTAATCAGTCAGGATCAAGAACCGGTTGTGTGTGTGTGTGTGTGTGTGTGGTGCATGACTAAATCTTGTAGTCTATAAATGATTTTGCTGTTGATATTATTAATTTAAGGGTACTTATGTACATTCTCAATATTTCAATAATTAAATCAATAAAATGCAGCCACTAAATTATTGTTGGTGCCACTGATGTAGCTGATTCACTGCCTCTCCCACTCCCCCAGTGGCAGATTTAGGCATGGGCAATATGGGCGATCACCCAGGTCGGCATCTTGCTGGGGGCGGCACTTGGAGACGGTGCAAAAAAAATAAAAATCCCTTAGTAAAAGCATTGGGGTACGATTTTCTTGCCAGCCACGCTGTGGAGTACTTGGACGCATGCGATGGAGCATTGTCCTGCATGAAAATCACGTTTTTCTTGAAGGATGCAGACTTCTTCCTGTACCACTGCTTGAAGAAGGTGTCTTCCAGAAACTGGCAGTAGGACTGGGAGTTGAGCTTGACTCCATCCTCAACCTGAAAAGGCCCCACAAGCTCATCTTTGATGATACCAGCCCAAACCAGTACTCCACCTCCACCTTGATGGCGTCTGAGTCGGACTGGAGCTCTCTGCCCTTTACCGATCCAGCCACGGGCCCATCCATCTGGCCCATCAAGACTCACTCTCATTTCATCAGTCCATAAAACCTTAGAAAAATCAGTCTTGAGATATTTCTTGGCCCAGTCTTGACGTTTCAGCTTGTGTGTCTTGTTCAGTGGTGGTGGTTTTTCAGCCTTTCTTACCTTGGCCATGTCTCTGAGTATTGCACACCTTGTGCTTTTAGGCCCTCCAGTGATGTTGCAGCTCTGAAATATGGCAAAACTGGTTGCAAGTGGCATCTTGGCAGCTGCACGCTTGACTTTTCTCAGTTCATGGGCAGTTATTTTGCTCCTTGGTTTTTCCACATGCTTCTTGCGACCCTGTTGACTATTTTGAATGAAACGCTTGATTGTTGGATGATCACGCTTCAGAAGCTTGGCAATTTTAAGAGTGCTGCATCCCTCTGCAAGATATCTCACTATTTTTGACTTTTCGGAGCCTGTCAAGTCCTTCTTTTGACCCATTTTGCTAAAGGACAGGAAGTTGCCTAATAATTCTGCACACCTGATATAGGGTGTTGATGTCATTAGACCACACCCCTTCTCATTACAGATGCACATCACCTAATATGCTTAATTGGTAGTAGGCTTTCAAGCCTATACAGCTTGGAGTAAGACAACATGCATAAAGAGGATGATGTGGTCAAAATACTCATTTGCCTAATAATTCTGCACTCCCTGTAAGTATATAATTTCACTTGCCTGGGAAATGGAGGCCATGTGAAAGTTTTACAATTAGCACAATTAAGCACACACAGCATGCCATATCATCTGATAATTGCAGGAAATAATTCCTAAAGGCAACTGACTGAGTAAAGCCACATAAAACAACACAAAAATACAATGAATATGCCGAGATCAGCGGCTAATCACCCCGAATCAGCTGAGGTGAAGTGACGGCGACCAGCGAGACCTAGCTGTCACTCAAGTGGCCACGCCCTTAATTATGCAGACTTATTCATTCATTAATTTTTTTTTCGGCTTAGTCCCTTTATTAATCTAGGGTTGCCACAGCGGAATGAACCACCAACTCCTCCAGTTGTTTTACGCAGCGGATGCCCTTCCAGCTGCAACCTATCATTGGGAAACATCCATACACACATTTATACACATACACTACGGACAATTTAGCTGAAGCAGCTGATATTCATTTACACTGAGGAAGGGTTGCTGAAGAACTACTGATAATTTTGGATATTTTGTGCAGCCCTAGCACTAGCCTAGATAGAAAAGAATAGCCAAAAGCAAGTCCTAAATAAACAGTTTGGAACGCAAATCCAAAATAACATCAGAATATGAAATATGATACGCGTTCATTTTGGCATCCACCCAAAAATTGGGGATTTACATTTTTTTTTTATTAATTTTGCATGTTTATTTTGTTGAACCTCTGATAATTGAACACAATAAACCATTTTTTTGGGAGACTAAACAAGTGCAGATATTTTTGTCATGAAATTTAGATAAAATAAAAGTCATGATTATGTTTAGGGTCAGGCTCAGGTGTAAAGGGCTCGACATTATATTGTGTCAATCAACGTCCTCACAAGGAGAGTTGCACAAACGCTTGTGTGTGTGTGTGTTTATTACTGAAGCTGTGGAGCCCATATTAGCATATTCATGAGACAGTGACACTCTCCATGGTGATTTGCTGCCTGCGGCGATGTAGAGGACATTAAACAAGAATAAGTCACACAGACACACACACAGAGACACACACACACACAGAGACACACACACACACAAAGGTTTGTTTTTGTGAATTATGGGAACTTACATAGGTCTCTATTGCTTTTATACTGTACAAATAGTACAAAAGCCAACCCTCAGGTAACTGTGCAGTTTTACTCTCTAAAAAAAACTAATTCTGTGTGATCTATAAGCCTTTGATTAATGGGGTCATCAGCAGTGTCCTCATAATTCATATCCTCCTGTAATACCTGTGTCACACACATGACATTATATACATTTGTGTCATGATATGTCATAAATACACACACACACACACACCCTAACCCTAAACCCAACCTTCACAGGAAACCCTCTGCACGTTTACATCTTCACACTCCTTCACTCTATCCGATTTATGAGGCGTTTTCCTTATGAGGACCAGAAAAATGAACACAGAAAATCAACATTTACTGGTATTGCTATACTTGTGGGGACATACAGAAACACACTCAAACATACATGAGCATGTATACACAGACTTAAACACAGACTCACACATGCACATACACACTAAAACACATACTTAAACACACACACAAACACATGGACATAGACACACACAAACACTAAAACATATGTGTACACACACACTCAAACATACATATATACTCTACACATACACACACACACACAAACACTAAAAACACACACAAATACACACTGAAGCACGTTCACACATGCAAACAAACAAACACAAACTGAAACACACACACACACACACTAACATATACACAGTCAAACACATTCTCACACACTAAAACACATTCACACACGCAAACACACACTCAAATTCAGGCACACCCACATACAGACACTGAAACACATTCACAAACACATTCAAACACATACACACTTACTGAAACACACCAACACACACACACACACAGACCTGCATGACGATGAGCAGGTCAAACACCAGGATGAAGGAGGCCATGAACGCTCGGGAAACCTCGTCACTGGGCAGAAACCCGCGGTTCAGATTATCCCAACGGATCCAGTCCGTGCTGATGACCAGAACTACCACTGAGGTCAGAGAGATGAGCACCGTCCTGACACACACACACACATCAAAAATACAACAGTGACTGCTGGAAGGTCAGAACATCTGGAGAAAATAACAAAACATTCACTTTAATTAATAAGACATAATTACATCAATAAAGAATAAATAAGCAGTAGTGCTGGGCTAAGATTAAGCACATCCAAAATCTAGTTTGTTTTGACAATATATATGTGTGTATGTGTGTGTATTATATATATTTATTATGTGTATGTGATCAAAACCAAACTACACTGTTATGTCACAGATATTTAAATGTATAAATAGTTTGTATCATATACTTATACATTTCATATCTAAATATAAATAAACGTGGTGGCATGGTGGTTCAGTGGTTAGCACTGTGACCTCACAGTAAGAAGGTCTCTGGTTCGAGTCTTGGCTGGGTCAGTTGGTGTTTCTGTGTGGAGTTTGCATGTTCTTCCGGTGTTGGTGTGGGTTTCCTACACAAGTCCAAACACATGCGCTACCCAAATAGCAAAGAATTTTGGCCCAGATTTGGCATAAAGCTGGCACAGCAGGCATTTATCAAGCACTGGCATACAGCATGTGGACCAAACGTGGCTCGGTTTTGGCAGAGGTGGCACCGTCTTTATGACAGCACACAATACTTGGGCCAGATATCAAATGTATTATTTGGCCCAAATGCTAATAATGGATATGTGGACCAGGTAAGTTTGGCCTGTCTTGACCCACATTTAAAATAAATTATTATTATTTTTGAATAAAGGAAAAAATAAATAAATCTACCAATCAGGTCGCTTAAAAAAAAGTACGCCCATAGCACACCTAAAGGGCAATGCTTGATAGGTTTATCAATTTCATTGCAGTTGTGACACACCTATATATCTGGCCCAGAGTAGGCCCAGTAAAGGGCCAGACTGAATATGCGGACGCTTTTTCTATTTCTGCAGAGAATTTTAGTAAAATCTGCGGATTTCTGCTGAATTATTTTGGGAGTCTCATAACTAAAACCTTAATATGTGAAATAAATAAAATAATGTCTTTTAAACTTGTATTTAATGTTTAAAATGCAAATCTAATTAGATTCACTTTATTTGGTAATTAAAGCAAGTCTCTCATATAATATCTCTACTAAAAGACAGAAAATATTACTCTACAAACTGCATTGTACATAAATCAAATGAACATTTTCATATTAGTCAATAATATTACTGTAATTAATTTAAAAACTGAATAAATTTAGATTTACACACATTTACTCAAGTTAATAAACAGAATTAATGATGCGCTAAAAATCTGCCGAATTCTGCACGCACAGAGTCCGTGTGGGCCTAGTTATGGGTTATTAACTTGACTGAGACTTGGCCCATATATGTTCCATGTTTGGCCACTGTCTGGAAGCTAGACTTGGTCCAGTCATGTACCGTAATTCACCGTGGCATATGGGCCAAGCAAAAGCTGGTTGTGTGGGCCAGAGATATTTTGCAATGTGGGTATAGGGGAATTGATGAACTAAATTGGTTGTAGTGTATAAGTGTGTGTGTGTGTGTGTGTGTGTGAATGAGTGTGTATTGGTGTTTCTCAGTAATGGGTTGCAGCTGGAAGGGCATCCGCTGTGTAAAACATATGCTGGAATAATTGGCAGTTCATTCCGCTGTGGTGACCACTGATAAATAGGAGACTAAGCTGACGGGAAATGAATGGACTTTGTAAAAAAGAAACAGAATAATATTTTTTCCATAAAATTACATCATTAATAAGTTAATTTTTAAATGTCAATAAAAATATCTTTAATACCTATGAAAAAATATATGTAAATAAGGAACAGAATCATTTTTTCCTACAAAAAAAACAATTAAATGCTTTAATAAGTTAATTTTTATTAAATATATATTTCATAAAATAAGAATAATAAATATTTCTTGATCATCGAATCATTATTTAATTGAAGTTTATTAGTATAGCACTTTTTACTAATAATATTGTCAAAGCAGCTTTACAAAAGGTGCACATTACTGCATCACAATCAAATTAAGTTTGAGTTAAAATCAAATATAAGTTATTATGAACAGGCATTATTAACCTGCAGTTTTATAGTATACAGGTGCTGTCTCTGTGTACATGTTTATTCAACTGAATTCATTCATGTCCCTTTACTCATCAGAGGTCACCACAGCGGAATGAACCGCCAACTATTCCAGCATATGTTTACACAGCGGATGCCTTTCCAGCGGCAAACCATTACTGGGAAACATCCATACACACTCATTCACACACACACACACACACACACACACACACACACACACACACACACTACAGCTAATTTAGTTGATCAATTCCCCTATAGCGCATGTGTTTGGACTGTGGGGGAAACCGGAGCACCCGGAGGAAACACACAACAACACGGGGAGAACATGCAAACTCCACACAGAAACACACACTGACCCAGCTGAGGCTCGAAACAGAGACCTTCTTACTGTGAGGCGACAGTGCTAACCACTAAGCCACAGTGAGGCTGTCATATAAAACAGCAGCACTGAATGCTAATAATACTTCACATGTGTACAGTATTGTTGGTGAATAAAGCCTCGTCAGTGCGCAGGAGAGACTGATATTAAAGTGTTGCAGCTGCTCTGCTTCATCCATCAGATGACGAGCAGCCCATAATAATCTCCCCTAAACACAGAGTTCCTGCACAGGGAGCGAGTGAGCGAGTGAATGATGTCTGTCTGCGCTAATGGATGGAGACGCTCTCCAAGAGAACATTAATAAAGGAGGAAACAGATCCTGTCACCAACGCAAGGATGAAGACACTGAATAATACACACTCCAGATCAGTGCAAAAATCACACACACACACACACACACACACACACACACACACACGCACTCTCATATACACAAACACAGACACATGCACACATTCTCTCATGCACGCACACAGAGACACTTTCATACACACTCATATTCACACAGAAAGACACAGACACCCATGCACACTCACACACTCATACACACTCTCATTTTCTCACTCACAGACACGTGCACACACTCTCTCATACACACAGAAAGACACTTTCTCTCACACACGCACACTCTCAAACACAGACAGACACACACACTTTCATACACATACTAAACTCACATGCACGCACGCACACACATATATATACAGCGGGAAAATACGTATTGAACACTTTCTCAGTAAACATATTTCTGAAGGTGCCGTTGACTTTTCACCAGATGTTGGTAACAACCACAGAAATCCTCATATATGCAAAGGAAACAGATCTAATTAGTTCACAAATGAAGTTCTGTGTAATAAAATGAAATGACTCAGGGAAAAGTATTGAACACATGAAGAAAGGGAGGTGTATTTGGGCAGTGAAAGCCAAGACAGCAGCTGGAATCTCTCAGTAGTTCTTTAGCAAGCCTCTGCCCTACCTCAGTGTAAATGAACATCAGCTGCTTCAGTCCAACATCTACATTAGCAGGAGGATGAAGATCAAACCATTTCAGCAAGACAATGATTTAAAACACAGCCGATGAGACTCTCAGATGCTTTCAGAGAAAGAAAATCAAGCTGTAGAATGGCCCAGCCAATCACCGGATCAGAACCCAATAGAGAATCCAAAATAAAGCTCAGATTTGATAGACGAGACCCACAGAAGCATCAAGAATTTAGACACTCTGGTGAAGTCTGTGAGAAACTCACACCTGAGCAATGCAGGAGGCTTCATTCTCCACATGAGCGGCGTCTTTAAGCTGACAGCATTAATAAAGCCTTTATATACACTATTAAACACATTTCAGGGCTCGAAATTAACCCTTTTCTTGGTAGCACCGCTGCTCCTAACTTTAAACTACACGTTTTATATGAACAGATTCTATTATATATTAACACTCTAATCACAGCTAACAAATAAACAAAAATCAGCATGCGCTCGCCGGCCCTGCACACACTGCTTGACTTGAATGATTCATTCATTCATTTTCTTTTCGGCTTAGTCCCTTTATTAATCTGGGGTCGCCACAGCGGAATGAACTGCAAACTATTCCAGCATATGTTTTACACAGCGGATGCCCTTCCAGCTGCAACCCATCTTTGGGAAACATCCATACACTCATTTACACTCATACACTACAGACAATTTAGCCTACTCAATTCACCTGTACTGCATGTCTTTGGACTGTGGGGGAAACCGGAGCACCCGGAGGAAACCCACGCGAACGCAGGGAGAACATGCAAACTCCACAGAAAATTCAACGAGACCCGAACCAGCTACCTTCTTGCTGTGAGGTGACAGCACTACTTACTGCGCCACTGCGTCGCCTGACGTGCATGAGATGAACTGAATTAACAATAATATCTGTGCTGACTGATATTGCACAGATGATATTGACATATATTATTTGCATATGTCATCTTAATAGCAATACCGGCCTTTTCACGAGCTGCAATATTAATTTAATCTCAGTGAATGCATGCTCTGGTGTCAGTCGCACAACTGACAGCATCATGATGATTAAATGAAGGATTAAATAACGTTAGAACATCTCCTGCTTAAATTGTGTAGATTCAGTGACAAACACAGTTACCTGAAAACTCCGTCTCACCGACTTAACGGTGAACGCTTTAGTCATTTTCATAGCGGACTTTAAACACTGGAAGTCTTTTCTCCACTCTTGGAAAAGTGTAAATGCTGGATTAACATTCAGCAAATGATCACTAATCAGCTCTACCAATATTAGTAACTTTAGGTGGTCCCAGTGTTGTTTTCATTCTCTCGTATGCAGACCTTTACGTTTTGGCTCCCTGTCATCGGAACTGAGTGATTGACAGCTGATATGAACCAATCCACTAGTGTTCTGTTCCAGTGCAGTGAGCCAATAAGAAGAGCTTGAAGGCGGGGCAAGCATTACAGGCTTTGTTTACTGCAGCAAGTTGAGAAGTCAGCTGTTTTAAACCATTCCTGAGCGCTGCGTTTGAGGTTCTTAGGTGCAAAGATGCTTAATGCGTGAATGAATGCCTCCTAATTCTGCACATGTGGTGAACATTTTGCTGTGAAAACTGCTCGCATGACATCAGTTTGATGCACACACACTAATGCTGCCAAATATATTTTGATATATATTTTGTCGCATAGATAAAATTTCGGCCGCATATGCGACCAAAACGCTCGTAATTTCAAGCCCTGCGTTTCAGTAGTTGAGCACTTTCTCCTCCTGTCGTTTCATAGTTATTACACATATCTCATTTTTCAGATGGTTTAGTGTTGATGTTTGTATTGTTTGAGTTTTTACCAATATCTGCTTTAATCCCATGTCAGCAGCTCCTTTAGAGAAATTATTCCCAGGAACAAACATGACCATGTGTTCAATACTTATTTCCCCTGCTATATGTATGTATGGGTGTGTGTGTATATATAGATGTTTTAAGGAATTTTCTTATTTATGTTTTAGACACATTTATCTGCATCAACATCTGCTGTGCAGTAACACAAAAAACACACACACACACACACACACACACACACACACACACACACACACA
>CAIGQZ010035256.1:1665729-1681787 GCA_903798205.1 Danio tinwini
ACACACACACACACACACACACACACACACACACACACACACACACAGTCATGCACACAAACACATTAACAAGAAACACACACACTTTTTCACACACTCTTTCTCTCTCAAACACACTACTGCACACACAACACACAACACGCAAACTCATGCATCCAAACACACACACACACACAAACACACCCAGAAGCATGCACACACGGACAGTCATGCGCACACACACACACTGTCTCTCACACTAAACAAATTAAACACATCTTTGATCATTTACCATGATAATACCATGTTTTTTTAATGCACTATTATGTTTTCGAACCATTGTTTGTCAATAATTTGTCAGATTAATATAATGTTTTTGGACATAAAGAATGTACTACAACGTTTAATTGACGTAAAATTGAAAGACCCAGTTTTTGTTCATGTACCATAGTATTACCGTGTTTAATGAACATAAATATCAGAATATGTGCTGATTAAATCTGATCCATTTTGGATCAAATTTATAAAAAATAAATAAATAAATTACATATTTAATGCATATATAAAACACAATCTATTGTGTTTATTTGTGTATTTAATTTTCTCAAAACATTTTGCAGAATGTATTTAATATGTGCTATTAAATTTAAAAACGGGGCGACACGGTGGCTCTGTGGTTAGTACTGTCGCCTCACAGCAAAAAGGTCTCTGGTATGAATCCCGGCTGGGTCAGTGTGTGTTTCTGTGTGTAGTTTGCATGTTCTCCCCGTGTTGGCGTGGGTTTCCTTCAGGTGCTCCGGTTTCCCCCACAGTCCAAACACATGCGCTATAGGGGAATTGATCAACTAAATTGGCCGTAGTGTATGAGTGTGTGTGTGTGTGTGTGTGTAAATGAGTGTGTATGGGTGTTTCCCAGTACTTGTTGCAGCTGGAAGGGCATCTGCTGTGTACAACATATGCTGAAATAGCTGGCGGTTCATTCCGCTGTGGCGACCTCTGATGAATAAGAGACTAAGCTGAAGGGAAATGAATGAATGAAATTTGTAAAAACGTCTAATCATTGTGGTGCACCGGCAATTTTTTTTTGTCATTTCTGTAAATGCATAAGAGTTTAACAAAAACACACACTTATGGCATATTAAAGAGAGAATAAAAACAAGATTTATTATCTGAGCTTTGCTTAAAGCAAGTTAGTTTACCCCATTTCAGAGATTTTAGCTGCATTAACCAGAAAACGTGAAAGAAGCTCATTAAGAAGCAATTTTCTGCTTTGAGAAAAGAAAACAAGCCTCGTAATTCAGCGCAATTACAACTAAAGCATAATTGCTGTCAGAGGATTTCAGAAAAAGCAGCAGAATTCACAACGGAACGATGCCATTAAAGACGGGAGATTCATTTACAGACCACAAACTAAAATTAATGCACATTTCTCCAAAAGCTGAAAGCAGAATCTTATTTTCCCCCACATCCAAAATACATCCACAGCAATGAAGTTGTTCCCCGAGTGGCGTTATCACGCCAACATCAGCTGACACGCACAAAATGAAGATGGACCGGAGATTTCTCTGCAGACACGAGTCGCAATATAAGCGCAAACCCAGAGAGACGCTGGAGACGTGTTCAAACCGTCACGCCGCACAGTCAGATACACCATCAGCCTTTATGGAGAAATCACAGAGTGCTTTTCATGAGACGCTCAGCCTGAAACGACATAATAATGATGTCCGGCCGTCTGCCGAAACGCTTTGATTTTCACACAAAGCAACGCATTCATATTCATGCCAATCAGAAACGCAGCATGAAGCATCGCACGCAGATATTCAGATTCAGATTCTCTGACATCTGCACCGTGATCAACCTGTGAAATGTCATATTAGAGAAGTGAAACCCCTGCGAGGACCAATCAGCATCAAACGCACACCTCGTTTGGCCCACGTTCCCAACTCAACCCTTCTGCTTAACCTCTTTAACTTGTTAACTAACCACCCGTCTCCATGGAAACAGCAACACTGAGTGATAAAACCACAGTAAAATTATGGCAAGATCTCTGTAGAATGAAGTATGCAGTGTGCAGTATGTTAATAGAGTGCATATGTTATGTCTGATGCAATGTGTAGAGTAGCAAATACACTACAAAAGTAGTTAGTATTTAAAAAAACGGTGTGCAAAATGATGTAGTATGTAGTGTGCAGTATGTAAAGCACATGTTAGTAGTGTGCATATGTGATATTAGTAGTGTGCATATGTGACAGTGTAATGATGCAATGTATAGAGTAGCATGTAGACTGCAAAATAAGTTAGTATGTATAAACTTTGTGTAGAATAAAGTATGTAGTATGCAGTGTGCAATACGTGAAGTATATGTTAATAGTGTGCATATGGGATGTCTGATGTAATGTGTAGAGCAACATGTAGACTGCAAAAAAAGTTAATATTCATAAATGTTGTAGCATGAAGTATGTAGTGTGCAGTGTGTAAAGCACATGTTAGTATTGTGCATATGTAATATTAGTAGTGTGCATATGTGACAGTGTAATGATGCAATGTGTAGTGTAGCATGTAGACTGCAAAATAAGTTAGTATTTATAAATGGTGTGTAGATTGAATTATGTAGTGTGCAGAATGTAGAGCACATGTTAATAGTGTGCATATGTGATGTCTGATGCAATGTGTAGAGTAGCATGTAGACTGCAAAATAAGTTAGTATTCATAAATGAGTGTAGAATAAAGTATGTAGTGTGCAGTATGTAAAGCAAATGTTATAGTGTGCATATGTGATAAAGTGTAATGATGCAATATGTAGAGTAGAATGTAGACTGCAAAATAAGTTAGTAGTCATAAATGTTGTCTAAAATTATGTAGTGTGCAGTATGTAGAGCACAGGATAGTAATGTACATATGTGATATAGTTAAATGATGCAATGTGTAGAGAAGCATATATACTGCAAAACAAGTTAGTATTCATAAATGATGTGTAGTTTGATGTAGTATGTAGTGTGCAGTATGTAGAGCACAGGATAGTAATGTACATAGGCAATATAGTGTAATAACGCAATGTGTAAAATAGCATGTAGTCAGCAAAATAAATTACTGTAGTGTCCATTAATGGTGTGTAGAACTAAGTATGTAGTTTGCAGTATGTAAAGCGCATGTTAATAGTGTGCATATGTGATGTCTGATGCAATGTGTAGAGTACAATGTAGACCGTAAAATAAGTTAATATTCATAAACTTTGTAAAATGAAGTATGTAGTATGTAGAGCACATGATAGTAGTGTACATATGTGATCGTATTGGAGAATTTGATGGATTGTGGAATGTAGTATTCATAAATGGACGTGAAGTATGTGACGTGAGTAAAATATATCTTAGTATGTAGTGTGTAAAACATTTTAACTGCATACTAAGTGTTGTATAATGGTGTGTAGAGAAGTTTTATAGTGTGTAGTGGGCATTACGTAAATGTAGTGCGCATTAAGGATGTGAAGTAGCAATCTTCTATATATGTAGCATGCAGCATGTAGTATGCGGTGTAAACAGATTTGAGGGAGTGATAAATCCACAGGCATGAAAAAAAAAACAAACACACTTAATTTATCTGAGCTATATAACCTTTCCAGTGTGTAGTTTTTTGTATGCAGTGATTAGTATGAAGCATGTAGAATGTAGTATGTGATGTTTCATATGTGTTGATGTGGCAGTGTGTTTCAGTTCGGTATGCAACATGTAGAATGCAGTATGTAGTATGCTGTGTTTTGATGTATCAATGTAGAATGCAGTGTTTAGGATGCAGCAGTTTAGTATGCCAAGATTAGTATGCAGCATGTAGAATGCAGTATGTAAGTATAGTGTGCTGTGTTTCGTATGTATCAATGTAGACTGCAGTATTTAGGATGCAGCAGTTTAGTATGCATAGTTTAGTATGCAGCAGGTAGAATGCAGTATGTAGGTGTAGTATGCAGTGTTTCGTAAGTATCGATGTAGAATGCAGTTTTCAGAATGCAGTTTAAAATACAGTGTTTAGTATGCAGCATGTAGAATGCAGTATATAGTATTTAGTTGTAGTATGCTGCGTTATGCAAGTATTGATGTAGAATGCAGTGTTTAGAATGCAGTGTTTAGTATGCAGCATGTAGAATGCAGTATGGATATTCAGATTCTTCAACATCTGCAACTCTGCGAGGACCAATCAGCATCAAACGCACATCTCATTTGGGCCACGTTCCCAACTCAACCCTTCTGCTTAACCTCTTTAACCTGTTAACTAACCACCCGTCTCCATGGAAACGGTGGTGTTGAGCGATAAAACCGCCGTAAAGTTGCTGACAAGATCTCGTAGCTAGGGACAAACCGGAGAGATGATTTACAACACCCTCCTCATTTTATTCCCTGACATAAGGAAAATGTATCCTTTAGAGAAGTGCTTTACGATGATTATTTATGAGCTCATATTCCGAGCGTTAATTTACAGGGCTGTAAATGAAGCACTTTTATGGAGTATAAAGTGTGCAGTGTGTACAATGCTGTATAATATTAAGTACATAGTGCGCATTATATAATCATTGTGCTATCTATGATTCATAACATGCATATCTGAGTACAGCATATATACTGCAGAAAGGGGTAATATTCATAAATGTTTAGAATGAAGTATGTAGTGTGCAGTATGTAGAACATAGGTTAGTATGTACTGCACAATATGTAGATTATTATTGCATAATAATATAGTTTGTAGTGTACATGTAGAAGGCAAAAATTTGTTATAAGTATGCAATACGTAGTGTGCAGTATATAGTATAGTGTGGCATTTATAATGCACAATATGCAATGCTTTGAGTACAGCTTGTAGTATAGAGTGTGTAGCATGCAGCAATGTAGTATGCAGTGTTTAGCATAGATTTTGTAGTATGCAGTGTGTAGTATTCAGAATGTAGAGGGGTCTAAAGATAGTAAGTGCCCATCTGATTGGTCAAATTTAAATAAAAAAATGCATAAACAAATGTAATTTATCACACATGTCTGCGATACGTATATAGCTATTATCACATTAATGATATTATTACTATTATGACGTTAATGATAACTTTGCAATATATTCAAAATATGATCACACAGGAATGACTACATTTCAAAGTATATACTTTAAAATGAAAAACAAAAACCCCGAAATAGTCTTTTACACGTGAATAACATATATAAACTATTAAATGATTGTATTTACAGGATTAGTATTATATCGCAATAAATATCGCTATCATGATTTGATGTTTTTGACGTATTTATGTATAAAGATAGTAAGGCACCATCTGGGTAGTCAAATTTAGATAAACAAACAATGCATAAAATAAACAATTTATCACACATGTCTGGAATATGTATATAGCTATTATCACGTTAACGATAATTTTTCAATATATTTGAAATATTATCAGTCGAATAAGTACAATTCTGAGTACATACTTTAAAATGTAAAAAAAAGAAATAGTCCTTTACATGTGGACAATATATATAAACTATTAAGTGATTGTATTTACAGGAACAGTAATATATCGCAATAAATATCGTTATTGTGATGACATTTTCGTTTTATTTACGTCTAAAGATAGTATGACACCATCTGATTAGTCAAATTTAGGTAAACAACTGATGAATAAAATCAATGTAATTTATCCCACGTCTGCGATATGTATAGAGCTATTATCACAATAATGATAATTTTGCAATATATTCGATATATTCTAAATATGATCACACACCAATGAGTACAGTTCTGAGTATATACTTTAAAATGTAAAAAAAGAAATAGTCCTTTACATGTGGACAATATTTATAAACTATTAAGTGATTGCATTTACTACATAGTAATGGTAGTATATTGCAATAAATATCATTATCATGATATGGTATTTGTGTTATATTTTTGTCTAAAAATAGTAAGTCCTCATCGGATTAGTCAAATTTAGACAAACAACCAATGCATAAAATAAATGTAATTTACCATTCATCTGCGATACGCATATTGCCATCTTCACAATAATGAAATTATTACCATTATCATGATGACAATAATTTTGCAATACATTTGAAATATGCTCACACACAAATGAGTACATTACTGAGTATATGTTTTAAAATGTAAAAAAGAAATAGTCCTTTACATGTGGACAATATATTTAAACTATTAACTGATTGTATTTACAGAAATGGTAGTAAATCGTAATAAATATCGTTATTGTGATATGTTATTTTTGTCGTATTTATGCCTAAAGAAAGTAAGGCCCCATCTGGTTAGTCAAATTTACATAAACAACCAATGCACAAAATAAACGTAATATATCACATCTGTGATATGTATATTGCTATTATGAAAGTGAAACATTAGTCATAATAATGATATTATTACTATTATCTCGATAATTTTGCGATATATTCAAAATATGATCACATACGAGTGAGTACATTTCTGAGTACATACTTCAAAATATAAAAAATGTATTGTCTTTTAAATGTGAACAATATATATATATATATATATATAAACCATTAACTGACTGTATTTACAGAAACGGCAATATATTGTGATAAATATCGTTATCGTGATATGACATTTTTGACGTATTTATGTCTAAAGATAGTAAGACACCATCTGATTAGACAAATTTAGATAAACAACCCATGTATAAAATAAATTAATTTATCATACGTCTGCGATATGTATATTGCTATTATGACAATAATGATAATTTTATTACTATTATCAAAATAACAATAACTTTGTGATATATTCAACACATTTGAAATATGATCACACATGAATGAGTACATTTCTGAGTATACACTGTAAAATGTACAAAATAAATGTTTTACCTGTAGACAATTTATAGACCAAGATGGCGGCTCGTACACATCGCGAGGCTCGGCGTCTCTCCAGTTTCTGCAATTTTGCAGTATTTTTCCTGCTCATTTCGGGTCTGTTCGTGCAGAACAGTAATGCCTTTACATCGTACACCCGACAGGAGATCTTGGATATTGGTTTGTGCATTTCGGACAGTTTTATCAGCAATCTACGACTCATCCCAGAGATCGCCAGGACACCCGAGGCTGAGCGCTCTGTCCGGCCGGGCAGAAGTGCTCGGAGACGGCGATGCGAACGTAAACAAAGGCGGGGGAAGCGCGGCGGGCTAAGAGCTAAGCTAAAGCTAACACCACACCGGCTCTCTTTACCCAGCATCTTCCTCGCCAATGTACGGTCCCTGGTGAACAAAATGGATGAGATTAGACTGCGCATCAACCACAGCAAAAGATTATGGAACTGTAATGTCATGATTTTCACAGAAACATGGCTAAACAGCGGGATACCAGACAACGCTGTATCTTTAACTGAGCATCAGACATTCTGAGCAGACAGAGCGGCGGATGACTCCGGTAAGACCAGAGGCGGAGGATTATGCATTTATATTAACAAAGCGTGGTGCACAAACTCTGTCATCGTTGGGAGACATTGCTCTGTTAACCTGGAATTTCTGATGGTCAAATGCAGACCGTTTTATCTGCCACGGGAGTTCACCTCCACCTTTATAATCGCTGCTTATATCCCACCCGATGCTGATGCAAAGCTTGCTATGAATGAACTTCATGCAGCCATCAGCAAACAACAGACTGCTCACCCGGAGGCTGCTTTTATTGTTGCAGGGGATTTTAATCACTCAAACTTAAAGACAGTGCTCCCCAAATTCCATCAAAACATTTTCTGTCACACACGGGGAAACAAGACTTTGGACCAGGTATACACAAACATGGCTGAAGCCTATGCTGTTACCCCCCTCCCCCACCTGGGTCAATCAGATCACCTTTCTTTGTTCCTCACCCCCCGATACCCACCCCTCATCAACCGGGTAAAGCCATCAGTGAGGACCATCAAAGTGTGGCCAGCGGGGGTAGACTGCACACTCCAGAACAGGTTTCAACACACAGACTGGAGTATGTTTGCTTCCCAGGCCACATGTGGCTCTCACACAGACATTAACAGCTACACTTCCTCTGTTCTGGAATACATCAACACCACCATTGACAGTGTAACAACCCAGAAACAGATCACCACATACCCAAATCAAAAGCCATGGATGAACAAGGAGGTGCACCTCCTGCTGAAAGCACGCAACACTGCCTTCAGATCAGGGGATGCACAGGCCTACAGCACTTCCAGGGCTAATCTGAAGAGGGGCATCAAAAAGGCCAAGCACTGCTACAAGCTAAAGCTAGAGGAGCACTTTTCCAACTCTGATCCTCGGCGCATGTGGCAGGGCATACAGGCCATCAGCAACTACAAACCCAGCCATTCCACACCCACAGCCACAAATGTCTCCTTCCTGAACGAGCTTAATGACTTTTATGCCCGCTTTGAAAGAGACAATAATGAACCCTACATCAGGATCACTTCCTCAACCGACCACTCACCCATTACACTCACCTCCTCAGAAGTCTACACCGCACTGAGTCGGATCAATGTGCGTAAGGCTGCTGGACCAGACGGTATTCCTGGGCGTGTCCTCAAAGCATGTGCAGAACAGCTCGCTGGGGTATTCACAGACATTTTCAACCTGTCCCTTAACCTAGCAGCTGTGCCAACATGCTTTAAAACCACCTCTATTGTGCCAGTGCCGAAACACTCCAGCCCAACATGCCTGAATGACTACCGCCCAGTAGCACTCACACCCATCATCATGAAGTGCTTCGAGCGGTTGGTCCTGGCACATCTGAAAGACTCTCTGCCATCCACACTGGACCCACATCAGTTTGCCTACCGTGGCAACAGGAGCACAGAAGATGCAGTCTCCATAGCACTGCACTCTGTACTCACACACCTGGACAATAAAAACACTTATGCACGAATGCTGTTTGTTGACTTCAGCTCAGCATTCAACACTGTCATACCCTCTAAGTTAATGATCAAACTTAGAGACCTGGATATAGACACATCTCTCTGTAACTGGGTTATGGACTTTCTGACTAACAGACCTCAGAATGTTAGATCAGACCACATTTGCTCCACCACCGTCACACTCAACACTGGTGTACCACAGGGCTGTGTGCTGAGCCCCTTCCTCTACTCCCTTTTCACCTTCGACTGTAGGCCTGTGAACAGATCCAACGCCATCATCAAATTTGCAGATGACACCACAGTGATTGGTCTAATCAGCAACAATGATGAGACTGCCTACAGGGAGGAGATACAGCATCTGGCCACGTGGTGCACCAACAATAATCTGCTCCTTAACACCGACAAGACCAAGGAGCTCATTGTGGACTTCAGGAAGGGACGAACAGGCTCACATGATCCCATCTACATCAATGAGATGGCCGTCGAGCCTGTATCGTCCTTCAAGTTCCTGGGGACCCACATCTCCAAGGACCTTTCCTGGACCACCAACACCTCCAGCCTGGTCAAGAAGGCTCACCAGCGCCTATTTTTCTTAAGGCAACTTAAGAAGAACCAGCTGTCATCAGCCGTCTTGGTGAACTTCTACCGCTGCACAATAGAAAGCATCCTGACAAACTGTGTCACAGTCTGGTATGGAAGCTGCTCTGTTGCGGAGCGTAAGGCACTGCAGCGGGTGGTGAAAACTGCCCAACGCATCACAGAGACCACACTGCCAGCCATAGAGGACATCCAGAGGAAACACTGTCTGCGCCGAGCACGCAGTATTCTTAAAGATTCCTCTCACCCTGCTCACAGACTGTTTTCTCTCCTGCCTTCTGGCAGGCGCTTCAGGCTCCCCCGGACAAAAACCAGCAGACTAAAGAACAGCTTCTTCCCCAGAGCTGTCTCCCTCTTGAACTCTGCTCCCCACTGACTTTTTGCCCCCCTAATACACCCCACTCTCCTCTCCTCATAACTCAGACTCATCATAATCACTGCACTACTTAACATTTGCACATTTAAAAATTGCACATATTCATTGCACTGATTCATTTATTTGAACTGTACATACCTACTGCACATGTACATTTGTAAATTATGTACACATCCACTGTACATATACATTTGTAATTATGTTTATCTATCTGCACACTTCTGATTATTAATAGCAACCTGTACATTTATCCATCTATTGTAAATCTCTGTTCATAGCTAACACAACCTGTATATAATGTTCATAGTACATCCATTTGTAAATATCACCATAGTTTTTCTATAACTGCACTTTATAACTTATACCTGTATCCTGCACTTGCTGCTATTGCACTCCTGGTTAGACCTAAACTGCATTTCGTTTCCTTGTACTTGTACATGTGTGATGACAATAAAGTTGAATCTAATCTAATCTAATCTAATATAAACTATTAAGTGATTGTATTTACAGAAATAGTAGTATAATCTCAATAAATACTTTTATCATGATATAATTTTTTGTCTATTTATGTGTTAAGATAGTAAGGCACCATCTGATTACTCAAATTTAGATAAACAACCAATGCGTAAAATAAATGTTATTTATTACGCATGCCTGCGATGCATATATTACTAATATCACGATAATGATATTATTACTATTATCACAGTAACAATAATTTAGCGATATGAGTACATTTCAGAGCATATAGTTTAAATTGTAAAGAAATAGTCCTTCATATATGAACAATATATATAAACTATTAACTGATTGTATGTACAGAAATGGTAGTATATAGCAACAAATATCGTTATCATTATATGGTATTTTTGTCGTATTTATGTCTAAAGGTAGTAAGGTCCCATCTGATAAGTCAAATTTAGATAAACAACCCATGCATAAAATAAACGTAATTTATCACGTTTGCGATATGTATATTGCTATTATGAAAGTGAAACATTAGTCATGATAATGATATTATTACTATTATCTCGATAATTTTGCGATATATTCGAAATATGATCACATACGAGTGAGTACATTTCTGAGTACATACTTCAAAATATAAAAAATAAATAGTCTTAAATGTGGACAAATATATATATATATATATATATATATATATATATATATATATATATATATTATTTTTTTTAACAGAATAGTAGTATAATCTCAATAAATACCGTTATCATGATATGATTTTTTGTCTATTTATGTGTTAAGATAGTAAGGCACCATCTGATTACTCAAATTTGGATTAACAACCAATGCATAAAATAAATATTATTTATTACACATGCCTACGATGCATATATTACTAATATCACGATAATGATATTATTACTATTATCACAGTAACAATAATTTAGCGATATATTCGATACATTCGAAATATGATCACACAATAATGAGTACATTTCAGAGCATATAGTTTAAATTGTAAAGAAATAGTCCTTCATATATGAACAATATATATAAACTATTAACTGATTGTATGTACAGAAATGGTAGTATATAGCAACAAATATCATTATCGTGATATGGTATTTTTATTTGTAATTGCTCAGCACAGTGGGTTTTTTTTCGATCAGCGTCTCTGGTTTCTGCCTGTGTTTCTCCAGAGAGCTGCGGCTGATCCTGGAACAGCGGTGATGAATGATCTCAGTCTAGTTAGTTAAGAGTCGTCCTACATTCACCCAGCGGGTCCTGGGCCCCTGAGGGCCTCCTGACGCTGTTTTTAGCAGCGCTGTAATGAATCCAGCTCTACACTGATCTCTGCACCTCTGGCCTGATAAACCAGCAGCTGCGCTCATTACCTATGCTCTTTACACATCTTTAACATCATATCCCACACTAATGAAGCTGATCAGTGCATTAAGATACAATTATAGAAAACATAACACAAGGCAAATTAAAAGCAAAAACAGCAAATAATAACTGGTCTTCTAGTTGATGATTTGGTGTCAGAAGTGTCTCATATGAAAGGTAAAGGCCTCTAGATTCTGCTTATTTGAGCACAATAAAATATGATCATGTGTTGATGTTGAATGATTTCATTAGGACAGTAAGGTCTGACTCTGCTTAGACTAAAGTCTCATCACTGAACCTTCAATAATGTCCAGTATAGAATATAAAGTCATGCTGCAGTGGAAACAGAATGAATATTGTGTCTGACTCCATCATGAGCTTGGAGGACTGCATCCATACATCTCTGAATGACTCAAATCACGCATTAATAAAGTCATCTGGAATGGAGAAGAAAGCGTTCTAGCAGGACTCCCAGACAAACTTTGGATTCATCTTCAATGCTTACTCCTTCAACTTATCCCAGACATGCTCAATAATGTTTATGTCTAGCCACTGGGCTGGCCAATCCTGGAGCAACTTGACCTTCTCTGCTTTCAGGATCTTTGATGTGGAGGCTGAAGTATGAGAAGGAGCGCTATCCTGCTGGAGAATTGTCCCTCTCCTGTGGTTTGTAATGTAATGGGCAGCACAAATGTCTTGATACCTCAGGCTGTAGATGTTGATCATCCACTCTGCAGATCTCTCGCACGCCCCCATACTGAATATAACCCCAAACCATGATGTCTCCTTCACCAAACTTGACTGATTTCTGTGAGATCTTAGCTCCATGCTGGTTCCAGTAGGTCTTCTGCAGTATTGGTGATGATTGAGATGCAGTCAGGGGCAGACTTGGAAAGCATTTTCAACCGGGCAAAAGTAAGTGTCAGTCAGGCCACATCTGATGAGATCTAGAAAGTAAAGAGCAGGAAGGGGGCGCAGAGGGGTGTGCGAGAGGCCAGTGGCCCGGCATTCGATGCGATATATAAAGTAAAGAGCGGGGTGGGTAGGTGTCGCACAACAGGCCAGAATCACGTAAATGTCCCGGTGCTCCCTATGGCCAGTCCGCCCCTAGATGCAGTTCAACAGAACCAGATTCCAAATGATCAACTACAAGTCAAGTTATTATCTGTTGCTCTTACAACTGGGATCCACCACAAGACTTAAGTCACGGAGTGTATGTTACAATGAAAAATCTTGTTGTTAGTGTTGCAGAAAGTGTCCAATAAAAGACACTTTGTGAGCCAATGCAATGAAAATCAGATTAGAGAAGTGAAGAAACACACACTCGGGTGTGCTGCAACACCTGAGCTGAACTGCTTCAGTCAGAGGTCAATAATAACATACAGTAAGAAAGAGGCTGAACACTGATCTGAGAGCAGCAGATGTGTTGAGTGAGCTGATGCTGCCCCCTGCTGGGTCTTACAGAGAAACACTGATATTACTGTTGCGTGCTCACACACACACACACACACACACACACACACACACACACACACACCTTTATTTATTTTATTTTTTTTGCATTTGAAGCCTTCGCTGATGCAGTTTGGAGGAAGATCCTGTATTTGTGAGAGCAGTAAACATCAGTAAACGTGACACTACTATGATATAATTCATAATAAATCAGTTGTGTCACATCAGATGAAAGATTAATGCTGTTATATAACGATCACGTGTGTCTTCATTAATTAATAATGCAGATTCATCTCTCACACCTGCAGCGATCCCGACACGTGACATATGATCTCTATAATCAACAATCCTCCATCAATGACAGTGTTTTCTCTATCTGCTCTTTCCTGTCCTCTGACAAGACATGCAGGTCAGAAACTCTGTGTGCTGCAGAGCTCATCATGAAGATCTGCACTGATGGAAATAATTGATTGAAACCAGAGAGGATTTGAGAGAGTACAGACGGCGTGTGCATAGATTTTATATATCATATACTACCATACATGTGCACACTGTCCTACTATATACTTTACTTTATAAAAAATAAAATAAAATGCCAAATAAAATAAAAATGACTTAATAAAATCATATAAAATAGTAAAATCTGAAATCAAATAAAAATGAAGTAATATTAAATATTAAATGAAGTAAAACAAAACATAAAACAAAATAAAAATGACCAAATAAAATATAAAAATTACATTAAAATAGTAAAATTTTAATGAAATAAAAATGAAGTAAAATAAAATACAATACAAAATAAAATAAAGTAAATTCAAATAACAAGTAAAATCAAATAAATTAACACAAGAGTAAAATAATATAATACACAAATAAAATGAAAATGAAGTAAAATAATATAAATAGAATAAAAAAAAAATCACAATTAAAATGTAAAATATAATAAAAATAAAATGAAGTAAAATCTAACAAACATAATAAAATAATAAGTTAAATAAAGCATAAACAAACTGAAAATGAAGTTAAATATAATAAAATTAATTAAAATCTAATACAAGTTCATTAAAATAAAATAATAATAGAAAAATCAGATAAAAAATAAAGTAAAATAAAACAAAATAGTAAAATAAAAAGTAAAAGTAAAATTAAATCCAAAATAAAATAATATGAAGTAAAATAAAATAATAGAAAAATAGAATATAATTAAAATTAAATAATACAAAAATAAAATTAAATTAAGTAAAATAAAGCATAAACAAACTGAAAGTAAAATAAATTGAAATAAAATAAAAAGTAAAATCAAATAATACAAAATAAAATATTAATAAAGTAAAAATTAAATAAAATTTAAATAAAATAAAATGAAGCAAAATAAAACAACTAAAATAAGCAAAATAATAAAATAAATTAAATCAAATAAAAATTTAGTAAAATTAAATTATAGAATAATTTTATAGTATTTTATTAAAAATAAAATATAAAATATAAAAATGAAGTAAAATAAAAAAAAAATTTGATAAAATTAATTAAAATAATAAAACAGAAAAATAAAGCGAAGTAAAATATACCAAACAATAATAAAAAAATTAAAAATCTAATAAAAAGTAAAATTAAATGCAAAATAAAAAAGTAAAAGATAAGAAAAATAGAATAGAATAAAATAAAAATAAATGATACAAAAACAAAATGAAATAAAATAAAGCATAAACAAACTGAAAATGAAATAAAATAAAAATAGGATAAAATTAATTTAAATAAAATAATAGAAAAATAAAAAATGAAGTAAATTAAATAAAGTAAAATAGAATACAATTAATTAAAATAAAATTAAGTAAAATCAAACAATAATAATAAAATAAATAAAAAAATCACATAAAAATGAAGATAAATCAAATACAAAATAAAAGTAAAATAAAATAATAGAAAAATAGAATAAAACTGATTAAAATTAAATACAAAAATAAAAAAGTAAAAAAGCATAAACAAAATGAAAATGAAGTAAAATAAAATCAAATAAATTTAAAATCAACTAAAAATTCATTAAAATAAAATAATCGAAAAATAAAATAAAAATGATGTAAAATAAAATAAAACTAAAATAAAATAAATTTACTAAATCAAATAAAAAGGAAGTAAAATCAAATAATAATACAAAAATAAAAAATAAGTAAAAAAATTAAGCAAAATAAAACAAAAATAAAATTAACTAAAATGAAGTAAAATTAAATAATAGAACAACATCATCAGTGAAAGTGAGTGTAAAAACAACGTACCGAAGAGTCGTCGGTGGAAGATGAATTTCCCTGCAATGAGTCCGCAGATGATGGCCAGCACCCACAGCAGCACCTTCAGGACGCTCCAGAATCCTGCAGGGTATTTGCTGATAATGAAGCTGAAGCAGTTTCCCACTACGCTCATGTGCGCCTCTGTCTGGCTGTGAGAAATCGGATCCTCTGCGAAGATCAGGAAGTTGAAGAACGTGACGAGATACGAGACTAGCAGACGACTCCACGGGTGCTGGAAATAGTAGCGGAAACGCCCGATGATCTCCATCCGCCGCAGAACGCCCAGACACCGGCCCCCTGGAGACACACACACACACACACACACACACACACACACACACACACAGGTAAAATACTCAATAAAATATTAATATAAAAAAATATATATATGACAATAAAATATTTATTTTTTAATTTATTGATTCATTCATTCATTTCCCTTGGGCTTTATTAATCTGGGGTCGCCACAGTGGAATGAACCGCCAACTTATCCAGCATTTGTTTTATGCAGCAGATGCCCTTCCAGCTGCAACCCAATACTGGGAAACACCCATACACTCATTCACACACACACTCATACACTACGGCCAGTTTAGTTGATCAATTCCCCTATAGCGCATGTGTTTGGACTGTGGGGG
>CAIGQZ010035256.1:1727090-1740513 GCA_903798205.1 Danio tinwini
GTGTGTGTGTGTTTGTGAATGAGTGTGTATGGGTGTTTTTCCAGTACTGGGTTGCGGCTGGAAGGGCATCCGCTGTGTAAAACATATGCTGGAAAAGTTGGCGGTTCATTCCGCTGTGGCGACCCCTGATAAATAAGGATTAAACTGAAGAAAAATGAGTGAATGAGTGCTGTCATGGCTTTACAATCAAAATGTGATTATAATGGAAGTCAATGGGGCAAAAACAGCACCAACATAAATAAATACATAATAAATCTACAACTAAAATGAACACAATAAATTTATATTAAACATAATAACCACTGAAATATGAAATATATATTTATATTCTGTGATTAAATGTTTAATACATTTGTTTTATTCATGTAAATCCACATACATATGCCTTTTTTTATTGTAATTACGCAGAAATGAATGTAGTATTATACTGTAATTAGCGCATGTTTACCTTCTGAGTGTCCGAATCTCCTGGTAAAACTGCTTTTTGAGGTCTTCAAATGAACTGCCGTCCAACTACAACATCAGACATGCAAAGTCAATGACCATCATGTGTGACAGATGCTTATACACTGCAAAAAATACCATTCTGACTCAGGTTTGTGTCTCGTTTCTAGTCCAAATATCTAAAAACTCTTAAATCAAGAAGCATTGCCTAGACAAGACAAAACAATAGTCGGGTTTTCAGAAATAAGGAGTGAAAATGAAGTGCATTTTTCCTAAAAACAAGCAAAATAATCTGCCAATGAAGTAAGTAAAATGATCTTATTTCAAAATTATTTTACTTACTTCATTGGCAGATTATTTTGATTGGCAGATTACTTGGATCATCTGCCTATACTACTTTAGAATTGGATGTCTACTTCACAATTATGGTCAAAAGTATGAAAAAAACATGCTTCATATTGCTCAAAACATACACAGAAATAGTGGCGCCCTTATATGGTCATCAATGAGAACTGAATGTCACCTGGGGGCTGTTCCATAAAGCAAGCTTAAAGAAAAAGCCAGGCTTATTTTGGTAAGTCAGGTTTATTAATAGCGGATTTGGTTTCATAAATCAAATTTACGATAGTTCAAGCTTAGTTACCCTGACAACTTATGCTGGGAAACTAGCCTGGTCTGGGGCAGGCTAACTCTCAGGCTAAGTCTAAGTTCAAGCTTAATCAAAGTAATGTTAACATTCACCTGCCATAGTTTGATGGCATTTTAATTTATTTAACCTCTTAATAATGATTAAAACATTATAGTCGCTTAATAGTAAATATATATATATATATAAACCTAAATATGCCCTACCTAACAGTCTACTTATAATCTAATGGAAACAGTTGGCATGTGTATGCAGTGTAACTTAAATTCAACAAACGGACCATCAAAATAAAGTGTGACCATATTTTTTAATTCATACAAGTTATTCCAAACAAAACACATACAAACTACAACATTTAAACTAAATTTTATATTTTTTATGTTTCTGTTGATTTTTTTTCCTGGTTATTAAAATTGTATTTAACATTTTCCCTAACATATTTATTTGGGTGTACTAGTTTTTGTACTGTGATCTGCAGTTTAGTTTTTGTTGGATTATTTCCTAATTTTTCTTTGGTAGTCAGGGCCGGCGCGTCCATAGAGGCGACCTAGGCGGCCGCCTAGAGCAGCATAATAATGAGGGCGGCAAACGCGCCCCGCCGCCCAACCCAACGTACTGACTTTCATCCACAACATCAACAGAACACTTGCATAATAGGGGTCTGACATAATAGTGAGGGCGGCAGACACTACCCGCCGCCCAACCCAACATACTGACTCATCTGCAACATCAACCCCCCGTCCTCACTTTATGAACTGGTCAGGTTCGTTTTCACTTTCGGGTTGAGGGCGGCGTGCTAGTCCATTGCCTAGAGTGGCAGTTTGGCTTGCTCCGGCCTTGTTGGTAGTGAATAATTTAACGTATATGCACAAATATATTATTGTAAAGCATTCTGTAGAAAATATTAACTTAAAAAAAGATCTGTAAGGGGGATATATATATATATATATATATCAATTCATTCATTCGTTTCTTTTCTGCTTAGACCCTTCATTAATCAGAGGTCATTACAGCGTAATGAACCGCCAACTTATCCAGCATATGATTTACATAGCGGATGCCTTTCCAGCTGCAAAAACCCTGAGTGGAATAATCGGGAGATGGATCCGGGCCGAGCAGTATGCTCACTTTAATGTAAAGATATCTTCCCACTGGGCGCGGGAAACACAAGTGTCAAAGGGAAAGCAGCTATTTGCAGCAGTTTCGGAAGCAAATTAAATATCCCGCCGCTTGTGCGTGCACGGCTCTTTGTTGCAATTTTAAAGTTAATGTGCTCACATTTAGCATTTTTTGTATGTTACATTGAGGCTGCAATGCATTAAAGATTTTTCTTGCAAGCAACAATTGGCAGTAAGCGCGCATTCATTCTCTCACTCTCTCTCTCTCGCATACGCGTGGTCAAGTACAATTTCTATCTATTATGACAAATATTAAATTCAATGTTAATAGGCCTAAATAATGGCCTATATTTTAAAATAGATTGCTACATATGTAGCCTATTGAGACGATCTGCAATTTCAGCTGTGTCTCATCTCAGAGCTCTTTCAGTTCTCGAAGTTGCCACACAACATAATGGATATATCTATGCTCGACCTTTAAGGTTTCATGACAGTATCGTGCACGAGCAGTTATCTAGATTATTTAAACTGAACTCAGATTAGTTGGATCAAATGATCTTCAACTTACTGAATTAAATCAATTTAAGTGTGGACGTTTAGTTCGGCTCACTGAAGTCAGGCTTTTGACTTTAATCCCTGCTTTTCTAAACCACTTTTATGAAACAGCCCCCTGGTGGTCATGTCTGGTACTGCATCCAAACTAATCTTACTTTTGAGATATCAACTTTAAATTTGGAATATTATTTGTCCAGACATTAAATTTAGGCTAAAATGAGTTTTGTAAAATGCATATTTTATGTAATTTAATAAAATGTATTTTTTGTGCTTTATTATTTTTATAAATTAAAACGCAAACTTTATTTTGTTCTATTACATTTTTTCACTTGAGCTACAATCTAACGAGTGTGTTCTTTAAAATGAGACCAAGCTTGAATCTATGCAGTGTTGATCATTTAAGCTGAACATGTCATTTTTATGTCTAAAAGTGAACAGTTAAAGGCTCACAGGGTTGAGTTTCTTGACCGCCACATGTTTATCCCCCATGCGTCCTCTGAACACCACCCCAAACCCGCCGGAGCCCAGACGACAGCCTCCGTCTGCCAGCGGGCGCTCATCCCAGTGCTGCGTCATCACTGTCAGCTCAGAAAGACTGAAAGTGTGGAAGCCTGATGGAGACAGAGGCGCAAAGGCTGATGGGTAACGGCTCATTCGGAATACACGAACGAGTTTTCTTCTGAAAAAACGAGACATTATTGCATTATTGCAAAACTCACAATTAATTATAAATTATTGCGTAATTGTGAGCCTCATGTTTCCGCCTTGTTGAAGCGCTTGGAATGTCATTTTTATAATCACCAGTTGCCGAAAATGAATTTTGATTAGTTGCACAGCATAACAATAGAACTTTAACAGAAAATAAATAAATAAAAAAATAAATAAGAATAAAGACCTTGGCTGGAGCCCCAGGTGTTTTCCTGTGCTCCACAGCTGCTGTCCGGCTTCAGCAGCAGTGCCTCCTCCTGGATGGGTTTATTACTGTTGTCCTCCACAGGTTTGGTCATTTCGTGTTTATTACTGTCGTCCTCCACAGTTTTGGTGATTTCACATCCCTGCAGACACACTGGAGATGAAGGAGCCGCTTCATCATACCGCACTGAGCCTGCATTCAACACACACACAGACCAAACCCTTAGATCCAGAGTAAAGTTAAGTGGTGGTTGTATGTTTTCGATTGCCGAGCCTAAACTATGGAATAGTCTTCAGGTCTCCCTCTGCTTAGTCTGTTTAGAAACAGCATTTAAAGAGCTCCTGTTATGGGTTTTTGAACAATGCACTTCCATGCATTGTGTAACACATGGAAACATCCCACTGAGGTTTAAATCTGAACGTGCACCATGTTTAAAACTACCGATTCTTTAACAGAGGTGGGTAGTAATGAATTGCATTTACTTCATTACATTTACTTGAGTCAAATTGTTGGGTAATGTGTACTTTTTGAGAACTAGGGGTGTAACTATACTACAAACCGCACCGAAATATCGCGATACACCAACCACGATACGTATCGCAAAACTCTCACGCCCCCTGCTGCCCATTGCTGTTTGTAAACAAACTAACACTTATTACAGTTCATACAGTATACAGAATTGTTATCGATCAGTGTTTTTCTACCCTCTTGGTCTTTTTTTAATGCACTGTGGTTCACATCTGTTATGTTTTTAGCAGAGGTTTTGTATAGCACCTGGGTCAACTGTTTTTATTGTGCTTCATAAATAAGCTTGATCAGATGTTTGATTTGATGCTGTACATTCAGACTCTCTTTGAGCAGAAGTGTTTTTATCTCTTCACCTGAAGTGTTATTTCCTGTGCGAGTGTGGCAGACGCTGTGATTGGGCAGCAGGACTGTGACAGCGGCGAACAGCTCATGGCGGATCAGAATCTCCACCAGATCTCCAACAGTGCAGTCTGAGGTCCCCCAGTCGAACAGCATCTCCATGGTGGGACTCTTTCCCTGCAGGACGCATGCCTCAAAACGCCTGTAAGCACACACACACACACACACGAGGACCGTAAACACAAAGCAGCCGTACAAAACAGCAATTAACAAAAGACAGATTTAAGAAATTATCCAAAATGTAATTAAAATAAAGCTTGGAAAATTGCATGAAAGAATAAACAAACATGAAGGGTGCAGTATGTAAGTTTGACACCCAAGGGTTGAACTAGGTATTGCATTCCTGGACCAAAACAAATGCAAGCACAGGTTGCCAGATTGACGACACCAACAGGAGTGTGCCTGAAGATCGAGCCTAAAGGCTGATTTAAAGGTGCTGTATGTACATTTTTTACTCTTCTAAAGCATAAAAATACTATAATATGTGTGCAGATATTTAAGAAACATCCCAAGTGAACATACTTGTTTAACAAAATTAATAATATTTTGAACAATTTAGTTTTTTTTTTAGAAATGTCACTACTGAAGAGAACGCATGTGCATATTTGTGTGCATATGTGTGTGCATATGTGTGTGCGTGTGTGTTTGTTTGTTTGTTTGTTTTCTGTCTGTGAGGAATGAGTCAGTGTTGTGTCTGTGTGTATGTGTGAGTTGCTTCTGTGTATTGAAGTCTGTCTGTCTCTGTCTTGTGTATGTGTGTGTGTGTGTGTTGTGTATGTCTGTGAGAATGTATGTGTGTTGTGTGTGTCTGTGCGTTGTCTGTTGAGTGAAAGTTGTTTGAGTGTTTTGATGTCTGTGTGTGTCTCTCTCTCATGTTCAGGCGTGTGTGTGTGTGTGTGTGTGTGTGTGTGTGTGGTGTTGTATGAGTGAGTGAGTGAGTGTGTTGATGTCAGTCTGTGTGTGTGGTAATGTGTGTGTCTGTCTATGTGTGTTGTCAGTCGTGTGTGTGTGTGTGTGTGTGTGTGTGTGTTGATGTCTTTCTGTCTATATGTGTGTGATGACGGTTGTCTGTCTGCCTGTGTGTGTATGTGAGAGATGAGTGTGTGTGTTTCTGTGTGTCTGTATACTATTGGTGTCTGTCAGCCTCTCTCTTTTGTGCATCAGTTCGTTTGGTGTGTGTGTGTGTGTGTGTGTGTGTGTGTGTGTGTGTGTGTGTGTGTGTGTGTGCGTGTGCGTGTGCGTGTGTGTGTACCTGATGTGCATCTGTGTGTATCTGGGCTCCCCGCAGGGTCTGCTGATGTCCGCCATGATGCTCCTCCAGGTGTCCTGCGGGTCCAGCAGGTCTGCTAAAGCTCTCAGCGCGGATAACCGGAGCTTCCGAACCGGTGTGTCCGGCGTGACGTCACTCATACCGGCCCGTTACCGATGGCTGCCCGTCATAAAAACACTCGGAGCTCCAGAAGACTCGTGTTTTCTGAGATTGAGAAACTTCCTTCGTCTGTTGTCATTTCCCCTTCTCACAACATCCGCCTCAGACTGAAACTACGCGGTGGTGTGACGTCATAAAAAATGTGTAAACACAGACGTCATCACTCACAAAACGCAAGAGTCATACAGAAAAAGTGATTATTTTATCTTAATTAATTATGAGACAAGCGGATATTTCTGAAAAGGACGACGACAGGTTGTCTGAAACTCGACCGTGATTGGTTCAAAGTAACACGTCACGTGACACAGTTCTTTTTTCTATCCCAAAAAGCTATCATATATTTCTTTTCTTATTTGCTTCTCTTTAAACGTATCAATGTTTGTATTACTTTGTCTCTTTGTTTTCTTTTATTATAATTAATTTAAAAACGGTTCACAGGACAGATTGACAAGCAGCGTGGCCAATCACAGCTCGCTATTTCTGTGGTTTTAAAGAAGGCGGGACGAATTAAATCAATAAACCTTAAAATCGTTTAAACTCGTTTAAAAGTTACTAATAGGTGGAAGATGTTGTGTTCAGATTGAATAATATTCAAAAAGTAGTGCGTGTGGATTATTTAAACTAATCAAATTATTAATCTAAATGATTTACATACTTGTGTGTGACGTTTATTCGTCGTCGATCAAAATAAACATGAATATATATTTAAAGACCAAGTTTAACTCATCTAACTGGTAAGATTCAGGCTTATATCTCAGGCCGCCGTGCCCAAATTATACTCTCTTTAAAAATGTGATTATAACAGTATATTGTAAACAAATCTATTAATATTCATCTGACTGGCATTGTTGTAGCCTATAGTATCTACAGAACACATGACTGACACCGCAGAGGTTCAATTGTATGTACAAAAATATAATAATACTTAATGTTTTCTAGTGATATCATGATATCATGTGTGCAAATTTATACTGAGGCAGTTTATAATGTAATGTGTATATGTGGCCGCTAGGCGTCAGTAGAGCTATTGAACAGAATAGTCTTTCAGCATAAGAAAACTGGTAAAATGTGCAATCAGTGCAGTTTAACGGACTGAAACAGATCATTTTCTTTCATTTTGCCTTTTTATTTAATTTAAGAAAATGTTTTAATCCCTAACTTATTCAAAAATATATTCTGGTGTGTTTTAAACCTGGACTAGACGTGTAAAATCCATATCAAGATCAATATTACCATTAATTGTTACTTAATGTGCAATATTTTTCTTTCTTTATTTCCTTATTTATTTCTAATTTATCTTTTTCTTATTTCTTTCACATTTTCTTTCTTTTTCTTTCTCTCTTGGAAATGGAAATGTTTTTTTTTTTTTATGAGCCTTTTTAAAATTATATATATATATACATACATACACTCACTCACTGGCCACTTTATTAGGTACACTTTACTAGTACCTGGTTGGTCCCGTTTTGCCTTCAGAACTGCCTTAATCCTTCATGTCAGAGATTCAACAAGCTACTGGAAATATTCCTCAGAGATTTTGCTCCATATTGACATGATAGCATCACGCAGTTGCTGCAGATTTGTCGGCTGCACATCCATGATGCCAATCTCCCGTTCCACCACATCCCAAAGGTGCTCTATTGGATTGAGCTCTGGTGACTGTGGAGGCCATTTGAGTACAGTGAACTCATCGTCATGTTCAAGAAACCAGTCTGAGATGATTGGAGCTTTATGACATGGTGCGTTATCCTGCTGGAAGTAGCCATCAGAAGATGGAGACACTGTGGTCATAAAGGGATGGACATGGTCAGCAACAATACTCAGGTAGGCTGTGGCGTTGACACCATGCTCAATTGGTACTAATGGACCCAAAGAAAATATCCCCCACACCATTACACCCCCACCACCAGCCTGAACCGCTGATACAAGGCAGGATGGATCCATGCTTTCATGTTGTTGAGGCCAAATTCTGAGCCGAGCATCCGAATGTGTCAGCAGAAATGGAGACTCATCAGACCAGGCAACGTTTCTCCAATCTTCTACTGTCCAGTTTTGGTGAGCCTGTGTGAATTGTAGCCTCAGTTTCCTGTTCTTAGCTGACAGGAGTGGCACCCGGTGTGGTCTTCTGCTGCTGTAGCCCATCCGCCTCAAGGTTGGACGTGTTGTGTGTTCAGAGATGCTCTTCTGCAGACCTCGGTTGTAACGAGTGCTTATTTGAGTTACTGTTGCCTTTCTATCAGCTGGAACCAGTCTGGCCATTCTCCTCTGACCTCTGGCATCAACAAGGCATTTGCGCCCACAGAACTGCCGCTCACTGGATGTTTCCTCTTTGTCGGACCATTCTCTGTAAACCCTAGAGATGGTTGTGTGTGAAAATCCCAGTAGATCAGCAGTTTCTGAAATACTCAGAGCAGCCCGTCTGGCACTAACAACCATGCCACGTTCAAAGTCTCTTAAATCCCCTTTCTTCCCCATTCTGATGCTCAGTTTGACCTGCAGCAGATCGTCTTGACCATGTCTACATGCCTAAATGCATTGAGCTGTTGCCATGTGTATAGAAAATTGTGTTAATGAGCAGTTGGACAGGTGGACAGACTTGTGAGCGTGTATATAAGTGTTTGTGTGTATATATATATATATATCAGATTTTTTCTAAATAATATAACGATTTCTCTTATGTTATTTGATAATAAGAGTATTATTTAGTTAAAAATCCCATGCTTTATGATTATATATAGCTGTAAAACCTTCACTTTTAACACTGAAGATGCTCTGCAAAGTCTTTTCTAAACTCGTCTGAGTGAATAAAACAGACTTTATAATGCCAGCAAAGTCATGTTTTTCTCCTCCTTAAGGTTACACGTTTATTATTCTCAGATAATCGTCAGCCTGCGTGCCAGATATCCTCCACGTTCGTTGAGAAAACAGGATGTGAACCCCAATCCTGACCTGCTCTAAGTGTCACATATGATTACGTTAATGTTTGCTCCCATTTACCCCGGACACCTGGGCCCCGGAGCATTATGGGATGGTTTATATACACATCTGTCTGCGTGTGTAATGTAGATTAATGTACACTCCAGCAGAGGGGCTTTGGGCCGGTTTATATGTTTAAACAAATAATTACACGAGCGCATCTGTGCTGGAGAGTTTCTGGATTAATCATGTTTGCTGTGTGGGAAGTGCTCCAGGTGTATCTCTGATGTCATTTCCTGTCTGACAGGGTGAAGCTGAACACCTGGGACGGGTTTAGTTGATGCTTTTGGGGCTTGAAGTATGAGAGCAGAGTCCCTAATGAGTTTTTTTATGCAATATGATGTTTTTTTATGTTAATTTAGTGTTTCAGGCACTGTCAATATAGCAGAGTGCTGTAGTTCCTTTACTAGCCTATAGAGGGCAGCAGTTAACACTTTAAAGTCTGTGTTTGTTTAATTAGGCTATTTTTTAATGAGGTTGGTGTTGTTTACATTTTTAATGGAGTAGCACAGGGGTTCCCAAACTTTTCAGCCCACAACCCCCAAAATAACAATGCCAGTGACTCACGACTCCCAATATTCTCTGAGGTGGTACTTTTCAATTCACTGTAAACTTCCATGTGAAGCTGCTTTGACACAATCTACATTGTATAAGCGCTATACAAATAATGATGAATTGAATTGAATTGAATACTAAAACGTGCACACAACGTCGCACACATACCAAAAGGCCCGAGTCTATTCATCATTTAATTCTGAAGAACGCCACTCGGAGACCATTCTCCATGTTTAGTTGTGGCCTGTATTTGTTTTTACTGTACGTGAGTGCCGTAAAGGTGTCAGAAAGTTTAACCTGGTGCCAGAAAATCAATGTGTCACACAAACAAAAATTGAAAGGCTGATGGCTTTGTATTTGCATGTTTTTTTATGTTTATTATTAACATGGTAATGTTACTACTAACTACTCTTTTGTTCTTCAGTAGGTTATGGATAAAATATGGTAATTCTCAGGTTATACTTAGAAACAGGTGATTAATAATAATAATAATTAAATAATAATTATATGAACGTAAACTTTTGGATCTCATACAGCTGTCCCCCCCCATTGTGCGCCTAGCCCCCTGGAATTTCTAGTGGTTTAGAAAAAATAAAATGTTTTTGGAAATCGCCCCCCCCCCCCCCCCCCCCCCCAATATTCCCGCAACCCCCCGGGGGTCCCGACCCCCAACCACTGAAGTAGCAGAGTGATGTGTTTTTAATCAAGTTAATTGTTTTGAGTGGTTGCCAGGGCATTTCCAAGGTGTTTTATTTTTATTATTTTTTTTTATTTTACAAAAATAAAGTTATAAATCATAAATAAAAGTTTAAATTTTTATTAATTTTCTTTATAATCTCTGTGTTTTTGAAGTGTATTACCTGTATTGCTGTGCAGTTTGATGTGTTTCTAATCGAGTTGATTATTTTGTGTGGTTGCCAGGGCGTGTGTGTGTGCGTTTTAAAGACGTTTTTACAATGTTAGGCTGCGTCCGAAATCGACTACTACTCAGTAGGTACTGCATTTGAATTTAAAAGTACTGCTCAGCCATTAGAAAAGTCTGTTCTGTACAGTGTAACGATGAAGAGTCATTAGATAGAGACAAGATAAATAAAATATCACGTTTAACAACTATAGTGAGACGCCATCCAGCGGTACATCCTTGATAAACTGTCCGATGAGCACAAAACCCCAGAGAGCAGTGCACAAAGCACCCGCTGATCACCTGGAGCTCAGACGCGCACATAAACTGTGGCATGACAGAGTGTGTGTGGTCACTCGATGTGTTTTCAGCAGTATAGTGTGGACGGAGATCTTTTCAGAAATGCTTGGTGAAACGCCAGTGTGGATGTGGACCGTTTTCGCTCTAAAATGCCATTTTTAAACTAAGCTGTATTAGTGTAAACGGGGCCTGAGTGTGTGTTTTCCGTAAGCGGGTTGCTGCTGCGATGGGGGCGGGGCGGAGGATCGCATTGCCGGCTCAGCTTTGTGTTGTCTATCGGCCATCGGCGATGGCATCGTCTATCGACTAGGGCTGTGTATTGGCAAGGGCCTCACGATATGATACATATCACCATACATGGGTCACGATACAATATATCAAGATATATCGCGATGCAATAAATATTGTGATATATTGCAATAGTTTGTATTAGTATGTGTCACATTATATTGACAACTTGATAAAGTCGGCAGACGAATTAAAATTCCAATTCTAATTTTCCATCCATTCCAATTCACTAAAACTGCACAGTGTGATTAAACAGAGAACTATATATATTGCAAAGCTTACAAATGGCATTTATTTTGTCTAGTTCAGTACTCCCTGGTATAGCGTTGAAACCAAAGAGCAGCCACACGTCAGCTCTAAAAGCTGGAGGCACCTTTATATTTTCCGCCATGCTCACTCTTGCTTACTTCTGATCCCGTACTACTTGCCGTTTTATTGATTGCAAGTTAGCGACATCTACAGGAGCGGAGGAGGAGGTCGTTTGGCACAACTTGAATCGATACTTGAGGTTGAACTATCGATACACTATCGTAAAAGAAACTATCGCGATAGTTAGATGTACCTATATTTTTGCACAGCCCTACTATCGACCCAACCCTAGTTGCTATGGTGTTGCTATGTGGTTACTAAGATGTTTTATTTAATGTTTTTTTAATGTAGTTTTATCTGAATTGGTGTGCAGTGTGGTGTATTTTTAATCAAGTTGCTTATTTCGGGTGGTTGCCAAGGTGTTGCTATGCATTGGGTGGTTGCTATGTGGTTTCCAAGATGTTAAAATAATTAATTTATAATCTGTAGGTTTTATTTTTAATGTAGTTTTAACTGTGCAGCCTGGCGTCTGCATTATGCTCTGTGGTTTCTACTGTGTTTTGTTTTGTCGTGTCAGTACGTTTTTACTTTTTCTTTATGTTTGGAGTTTCCAGGCTAATTATGACCAAGCTAGTGTCCAGCTAGCGTATCAACATGCTTTTAAGGGCTTTGTCAGCATTTGTGGTAACATGTGATCTTAATACCGCCATGTTAGCGAACACCGGCTCTATACGTTTCCTGCTGCTCTGAACTTTGACATTGACATTTCAGAGTCCCGCAGGGGGTTCATTTGATAAGAACAATGTAAAAGAGAGAAGGTCAGTGTGGAGGAAGCCGTATTACCAGCTTAATGAATATATGCCTTGAAAGGCTGATCTGAAGTCAGGGTTAAAGGGCAGCTTCTTTTTTCTCTAGGTCAGAGAAGCTGATCAGGGCTTAACTGTGGGAATCAGAGAGAAACACTGAACCACTGACCTCTGATCAGACTCTAATCAGGCCCTCAGCGCCGGCCAATCACTAGCTGTGTTTCCATTCAAAGATGCAAATTAGATTTATGCGCAAAACTGGATAAAGCAGCGTTTCTGAGTCTAAAGGTGCGTCTCAAACCACATACTCATGCACTATACAACACCATTTTGTTGTATGAATAGTGTAAGTAGTACATTCATTCATTAATTCATTTATTTTCCTTCGGCTTAGTCCCTTTATTAATCAGGGGTCTTCACAGCGGAATGAACCGCCAATTATTCCAGCATATGTTTTACGCAGCGGATGCCCTTCCAGCTGCAACCCAGTACTGGGAAACATCCATACACATTCATTCACACACTCATACACTACGGCCAATTCAGTTGATCAATTCCCCTATAGCGCATGTGTTTGGACTGTGGAAGAAACTGGAGCACCCGGAGGAAACCCACGCCACGCCAACATGGGAAGAACATGCAAACTCCACACAGAAACGCTAACTGACCCAGCCGGGACTCGAGCCAGTGACCTTTTTGCTGTGAGGCCACAGTGCTAACCACTGAGCCACCATGCCACCCACAAGTAGTGACCTGTATTACTGTAAAAATAAGGAAGATGTTGAACACATTAGTGAGAAGCTACTGTTGAGGAGGAGCTACTGACGAAGGGGAGGGGTTTCAGGTGAAGGGGGTGGGGCTACTGGGGAAGGGGAGGAGTTTCAATTGAAGGGGAGATGCTTCTGGCAAAGAGGAGGGGTTTCAGATTAAGGAGGGCTTACTTGTAAAGGAGAGCGGCTACTGGTGAAGGGGAGGCTTTTCAGATTAAGGGAAGGGGCTAGTGGTGAAGTGTAGGGGTTACTTGTGAAAAAGAGGCGCTATTGGTGAAGGGGAGGAGTTTCAGATTAAGGGGAGGGGTTACTGATGAGATGGAGTTGTGAAGGAGAGAGGCTACTGGTGAAGGGGAGGAGTTTCAGATTAAGGGGAGGGCCTACTGATGAAGTGGAGGAATTACTTGTGAAGGAGAGGGGCTACTGGTGAAGGGGAAGGGTTTTAGATTAAGGGGAGGGGCTACTGGTGAAGAGGAAGAGTTTTAG
>CAIGQZ010035256.1:1757312-1767853 GCA_903798205.1 Danio tinwini
TGACTAGCTGCCTTTTAAAAGTGATTGGTTGACTTTAAAAACATTTAATTAGCTTTAAAAAGGATTGGTTGACTTTAATAGTGATTAGCTGCCATTTAAAAGCAATTGGTTGACTTTAAAAGCATTTAGTTGACTTTAAAATGGATTAATTGACTTTAATAGTGATTAGCTGCTTTTTAAAAGTGATTGGTTGACTTTAAAAACATTTATTTTACTTTAAGATAGATTTGCATACTGTAAAAGCAATGTGCTACTCTGCTTTAAACAGGTGTGTAATAAACCTGTTACTTTAAAAGTGATTAATTGTTTTAAAATGGATTTATTTGACTTTACTTTTAAATGGTTGTAACCCTGTTCCTTAGCAAATTGAGTTTAAAAGTCATAAGTTGTTTAAAAGTGATTAGTTGAATTTAAAAGTGATTAGCTGAATGATTTCCTCCTGACTCATTGCTTTTATATCAATTAGTCGAGATTACTTAGTAAAATGATTGCCTTAAAAGAAAAACAAACCTGTTGCGTCTTGGAACTTTTCAGTTGTCTTCAATTGATTAAATTTTTATCATTAGGCACATAGTTCATTAACTTAATAATTTAAAGTAAACTCAACTAATCAGTTTTACAGTGCCTTTATTATGAGCGTATTCTTGAAGTATCATGCAAATGCATTGATTATCTCACATCTTCTGCATTCATATAAGACTTCAGCATCACTCACAAGACCCTGCGAATGCATCATCAGTTTGCAATGTCTGATCTGAAGGCAGTTTAACCTCATCTGTCCTCATCAGGGTCTCTATGTGATGTATATGAGCTGATTCTGGATCAGCGGTGGGCGACATCTAGTGCTCCTGCATGAAGATCTGTCTGAAAGGCAGTTTTGTGAATCCTGCAGCTGCTGGCCAGACTGAAACCTGAGAGCGCAGATGCATTTACTGCAACGTCACAGTCTTCTAATGCTCAGACTGTTAATTTAATCTATGCACTGATATGTAAGCGTATTAGCAGTGCATGCATGTAAGACAAAAACAAGCCAAAAAATAAAATAAACAAGTAAATAACAGGGTGAGAATGTGGTAAAATCTGAAAACACGGTAAAAATCAGGTGAGGGCTTTTCTTTTTCTGGATTGCTTATTAAAACACTATTGGTTGGGTTTAGGGAAGTGAGTGTTGGTTGGAGGGTGGGCCAATCAATCGGTCAGTCAGCCGACAGCAGCCTCTGGTGGATTTACGTGAGAACAGCAGGTGTAAATGGCACTCGTGAGAGGAGTTTGAGATCTGAAAAAGCGTACATAGCAGTGTCAAGTGGATTTGTTAAAACAAAAACTGAAAAAAACGTAGTTCCTGGACATATTTGGCGCTCTCCAGAAATGTCTATAGCGGTACGTTTTCAGAAGGAGCCTGGGTTGAAAAGTTTTTATGCCCTCTTAAGGTGGTTTTGCATGTGTGTGAAAAAGGGTTAATGTGAATAGTGGGAGAAGGAAATGCAATGAGACTTGTTTATTGTTGGTTGCTAGGTTACCAATACTACAGTGAGCTGCTCTAACAATGATAAAAACACACTTAATTCACATTTAAATTCACATTACGATGGAAACCAGGCTACCGTTAACATTGGAAATTACAGGGGTTTCTATCACCCTGTGTTAATGTGCATTTTGAAAGTATTGCATGATAAAAAGGTGATGAAAATGTCAAATTTCAAATAAAAAATCCCATAATTTGCATAAAAAGCTTTTACGCTCTCTTAAAGGGGTTTTGCACTTTGTGTAAAACAGTTAATGTGAATGGTGGGAGAAGGAAATGCAATGAGACCTGTTTACTGTTGGTTGCTAGGTTACCAATACTACAGTGAGCTGCTCTAACAAAGATAAAAACACACTTAATTCACATTTAAATTCACATATGATGGAAACCAGGCTACTGTTAACATAAGTAATTAGCAGGGTTTCCATCACTCTGTGTTAATGTGCATTTTGAAGAATTTCATGATAAAATAAAGTGATGGAAATTACAAATAAAAAAAAATCTCTTAATTTGCGTAATAAATTTTTTTACTCTCTTAAAATAGCTTTGGACATGTGCGAGAAAGGGTTACTGCGAATATTGCTGAATGGGAAATGCTTTTCCTGGATAACCTAATTGACTTGTTTACTGTTGGTTACTAAGTTACCAGTACTACAGCCAGCCACTCTAAGAATGATGGAAACGCACCAAACTCACGTTGTTATTGTAGTAGTATATAATAGCAACACAGCAAGGTGTAAATTTAACTTATTATAGTGTGCAAATTTGACCTATCAGATTGGCATGTACTATCTTTAGCTATCAACCAAAGTTGCTGTTCTGCTATTCTCTAGAGCAGGGGTCACCAAACTTGTTCCTGGAGGGCCGGTGTCCTGCAGATTTTAGCTCCAACCCTAATCAAACACACCTGAACAAGCTAATCAAGGTCTTACTAGGTATACTTGAAACACCCAGGCAGGTGTGTTGAGGCAAGTTGGAGCTAAACCCTGCAGGGACACCGGCCCTCTAGGACCGAGATTGTGACCCCTGATCTAGAGCAATGGTCTCAAACTCAATTCCTAAAGGGCCGCAGCTCTGCACAGTTTTGCTCCAACTTTAATCAAACACAGCTGAAACACTACTAGAGACTATTAAGCAGGTGTGAGTTGGAGGAGTTTGGAGCTAAACTGTGCAGAGCTGTGGCCCTCCAGGAATTCAGTTTGACACCTTTGCTTTAGATCAGGGGTGCCCACTCTTAGTGGTTATTTTCAGCTCTGCAGGGCTGCCCAAACTCTGTCCTGGAGGGCCATTGTCCTGCAGATTTGAGCTCCTACTTGCCTCAATACACTTGCAAGGATGTTTCTAGAAAGCCTAGTAGAGCTTAGCTAGCCCAGGTGTGTCTGATTGGGGTTGGAAGTAAACTTTGCAGGACACCGAACCTCCAGGGCCGAGTTTGGGCACCCCTGCTCTAGAGCATCCCAAAGCTGAACGTAGAGCTGAAAATAACCACTAATGGTGGGAGTCAAGACGAGAGAGAAAAATGACGACAGCCAATATCCAAATATCTGCATATCAGCTTTACACTATTCTAAATATCTGCACTTTGACATTAGATAAGATTCATTTAGATCAGAAAACTGTCTATTTTCTTTATTTTAGTATGAACATTAAATAAATAAGAGAATTTAGAAATCAATAATAAAATTAGCATTTATCAGGGAAAATTTACATCACAGGGACATCGTTAAGGAGATACTTAATATTGTAAGTACATTGCATATTTTCCTAGTATCATGCAAAACCAATATCCAACTCAATGAATGCAATATAGCAGTCTATTGTAGGGCACGTAACATCCAAACACCCTACTTCACTTAGTTTTTCATTTAATATGGAGATTAAGTTAAAAAGAACAGCGTTGCCAAAACGGAAAATGTTGCATATTGAACAGGGCTGTTTTGACCGCTATAAATTGTCTATACACATGGAAACAATGACACTCGGATTAAGAAAAGATGAGGGTGGAGTGGAAACAGGGATGTGTACGCTTACTCATTTCATAGACACTTTGTGCATGTTTGGCACCGATAGGCCTGTCTCAATAATCAATATATTGACTTATCGTGCTATACACATACACATGGGCTCAATCATTTTTTGGTCACGCGATATATCAAATTAATTTCAGCAACGTTTTAGCTGATTGCACATCTACTCTCTGTCAGCGAGCTCAGGAACTCAATGCCTGACAGCTGAAGAAAAGCTGAATTTTCACTTTTTTCTTGACAACTTCTGATGGTTTGGAAGGAGTTCATTTACAAATGATGTTAAAGCACATTTGCATTTATCAACCCCATTGTCGACGCTTATATTTAGACATTTACTTTCTAATTTACTAAGTTATTAAGTCACAGAATCTAAATAAGGTTAAGAATTAAACATTACGCTCACCTGGATGTTTGTAAAAAAAGAGTCAATGTGAATAATGGAAGATGGACATGCATTTGCCGAATAAACTCCTTAGCCAATCAGTGAACATTGCACCCATGTGACTCCATTATGCTTGCCTTGTTTACTATTGGTTGCTAGGTCACCAATACTACAGTCAGCCACTCTAACATTGATAAAAAGACACCTAATTTACATTATGATTGAAACCAGACTACCATTAAGATTAGTTAGTAGCTGGATTTCCATCCCCCTGTGTGTTATAGTCACCAGTGATCTAGCTACTAACCCTACACACACGCCACACATACGAACTACAACTTCCAGCATGCACCTCTCACACACCGGTTCCTGTTTCACATTGATTACAGCCGGAGGATCATGATGAACTGGTTACAGGGACTTTAAAAACAGCACAGACACACACACATCAGTGCTGAGTTGTGTTTAACTGTTAGTGGGCATTACAATGCGTTTTCCTTTTCTTGTCTTGCCGTGTTTGGCCCCTTGCTTTGTTCCTTTATGTAGTTAGCCGCCTCGACCGATCTCTGTTGCCTGTGACCCTACCACTCTTTTGCTTCACCCGTATGTACCAGTTTGATCCTGTTATTGATCTTGGCCTGTACGACTACAGTAAACATACTATTGGTTGCTAGGTTACTAATACTACAGTCAGCTGCTCTAACAATAATAAAACACACGTAATTCACATTTTAAGGGTTAATTTAATTATATTAAGAGATGGAAACTCTGACATAGACAAGATTACACAGTGTGACTCCATTATGCATGCCTTGTTTACTGTTGGCTGCTAGGTTACCAATACTACAGTCAGCCACTCTAACAATGATAAATACACATATAATTCACATTTAAATTCACATAATGATGGAACCCAGACTACCGTTAAGATTAGTTAATAGCTGGGTTTCCATCAGCTTGTGTTAATGCACATTTTGAAGTATCACATGAAAAACAAATGATGGATCCGACAGATTTTGAATAAAAATCACTTTAATTCACCAAATAACTGAATCTCTGGTTTAAGGTGGGTTTGGACTTGTGCGAAAAAGTGTTAATGTGAAATTAGAAACTCTTGACGTATAGCAAACATTACATTCAAGTGACTAGTATTGGTAAGCTAGTAATTGGTAAACATACTATTGGTTGCTAGGTTACCAATAGTGCAGTCAGCTGCTCTAACAATAATAAAACACACATAATTCACATTTTAAGGGTTAATTTGAATATTAAGAGATAGAAACGCATTTGCCAAATAAACTTTGACATAGCAAAGATTACACAATGTCACTCCATTATAATTGCCTTGTTTACTGTTGGTTGCTAGGTTACCAATACTACAGTCAGCCACTCTAACACTAATAAATACACACAATTCACCCTTGAATTCACATTATGATGGAACCCAGACTACTGTTATGATTAGTTAGTAGCTGGGTTTCCATCACCTTGTGTTCATAGGCATTTTGAGGGTTAATTTGAATATTAAAAGATGGAAATGCAATTGCCGAATAAACTCTGACATACCCAAGATTACACAATGTCACTGCATTATGCTTGCCTTGTTTACCATTGCCAATACCTCAGTCAGCCGCTCTAACGATAACGGAAACGCACCTTATTCACATTAGATTTTTTTCTTATGACCCGATCGTTGAAGAGACTTGTTTCGCATTATGATTGAAATCCAACTACTATTAATGTTAGTCTCATGTTAACGGCAGCATCACATGAGAAACAAATGATGGAAATTTCTTCAAATTCTTCAAAAATGTTTTGCGTTTGCTAGGATGTGTGTGAAGAAGGGTTTATTAGAAAAATGAGAGATGGAAATGCATTAGTCGAATAAATTCTGAGATGGCGAACATTATACTCACGTTAGTCCATTATGCTTGGTTTGTTTACTGTTGGTTGCTAGGTTACCAATACCTCAGTTAGCTGCACTAACATTAAGAATTCACATTTATTTTTTTGTTTTTTTTTGTGATCTTTAAAAAGATTTGTTTCGCATTAGGATTAAAACCCTGCTATTATTAACGTTAGTCTAATAGAAACAAATGATGATTAAAAATTCGCCAAAACTTTTTTGCGCTTGCTTGGATGTGTGTGAAAATGTGTAGAAATGCATTAGTCGAATAAACTCTGACGTGGCGAACATTACACCCACTTGACTTTTTTATGTTTGGTTTGTTTACTGTTGCTTACCAATACCTCAGTAAGCTGCTCTAGCATAAAGGAAATGCATCTAATTCACATTTGGCATATGTTGTGTCTTTTCTTTGCGATGTTTGAAAAGATTTGTTTCTCATAATGATGGAAACCCGGCTACTGTCAACATTAGTTATTATACTTATTTAATAAAAATGCCTTAATTCACAAAAATATTTAGAATGTTATTCTAATTTTTGTAATATTTTAATTTTTATAATATTATTATTTGTTTTTGTATTTAAATATTATAATTTTTTATATTTATACTAATTAGGTTGTTTTAGACTTGTGCTAAAAAGCGTTAATGCTAATAATAGGAGATGGAAATGTATTTACTGAATAAATTCTGTCGTAGCAAACATTACACCCTTCTGACTTCTTTACTATTGGTTGCTAGGTTACCAATACTCCAGTCAGCCACTCTAACCATGATTAAAAACACACCTAATTCGCATTTGGAATTATTATTAGTTATTTATTTTTTTGCAATCTTTGAAAAGATTTGCTTAATATTATGATGGAAACCCGGCTAATATTACTCAACGCTGGAAATGTACTGGAAATGTTGAAGGAAATGTACTTCAATATAATCCAAAGTTTCCAGCACTATAGGTTGAGCTGTATTGCCCAGTAAGGTGAAACTGTGAGAAACACTTCCTCTAGTTTTATGTGAAAGTCTTCAAAGCTTGTAAGAAGTTCAGCGAAAGTTTAATATTCGTCCCTGACAGAACTGACATGTGATTATGTTTTTACACCGGTGGCTCTTTTTAACAAGTTGTTGCCTGTTACGACCTACGCAACGGCAAACAATGGTCTTCATAAGCTGTATACAGTTAAAGTCTAAATTATTATTATTTTCTTTATCAAATATTTCCTAAATGATGTTGAACAAATTCAGGAACTTCTCAGTATATCCTCTAATATTTGTGGTTCTGGAGAAAGTCTTAGTTTTATTTCGGCTAGAATAAAAGTCATATTCGGCTAGAAATGCCTTCAGCAATATTAATTTTGGATTGTCTCCAGAACAAACCACTGTTATACAATGACTTGCCTAATTACCCTAACTTTACTCTAATTACCCTAGTTAAGCCTTTAAATGTCACTTTAAGCTGAATACTAGTGTCTTGACGAATATCCAGTCATTATGTGCTGTCATCAGTTGAAGAAATATACAGGCAGGCTAATAATTCTGACTTTAACTGTGTGTATGTAAATATAACCAGTGAACGGTCAACAGAGTTATTGACTGATACTTCTCTTCACACTTTGAGTTTTGTGTGTTTCTTCAGTCAGGATTGAAGACTGTCATCAAATCCTCTCTCAGGAATCTCTGCTAAACCTACATGATGGGTAAGAGCACAGGGGTGGGAAGTTTAGATCTCCGGATGGTTGTTTTGACAGCGTCGCAAATCTGTCTTCAGGGCTAATCCCGGGAACTCACCTCTGAAAGCGTAGGAAGAGACCTGACATTCCTGCAGTCCTGGAACTTTGGGTTTACATTATGGAGGATTTGGGATGCAATGGATGAAGACGAAGAGGGATTTAATCCGGAGAGAGGCGCAGATTGCAAACTCTTGATCTTGGAGCAGGAGAACACCTGTCTGGAGGTCAGGATGTGGTCTTGAAGGTCATACAATGTCAAAAACACAGTCATAGTGGTTGACTAGTTTTTAATGTGTCAAGTAAAAAATAAAGGGGGTTTTGAACTTTGTAAAAAGAGTTCATGGGAATAACGGGAGATGCAAAACATTTTCTTAATAAACTGATGCAGCAAACATTACACCCACATGAGTGGTTTACTGTTGGTTGCCAGGTTACCAATGCTACTGTCAGCCACTCTAACGCCCCATTCACACGGGGCTTCAGTGTCAACGCTTGACAGAGGGCGTGTCTGCAGTTGGGACTGACGCGATCGTCATAGCAGCGTCAGCCAATGAAATTAGTCAGCAATTGGACACTTTCTGAGCTGATGTATTTGCATACAGCGATCTGATTGGCTGGCGCTTCTGTTGGCACTTGAAAAGTTGAGAAAGTCCCAACTTCTGCAGTGAGTAACGCCACTGAAGCGGCGCTGACGGATCCACAATGCAGTTCGGCAACGCCTGACCTCACCCATTTAAAGTGAATGGGAAGCGTTGACGTCAAATGATCGATGTGACCCATGTCGCTTGCTTTGCGCGTTGCTGTGCATTTATAGTTCTGCACGCTGTTTGTGTTGCTCTGCAATAGCACTTTGAAACACTAGCTGGCAGCAGGTTTTTATGTTCCTCTGTGTCGCGTTTCTTTGCCAGTGTTTTGTTTTTTCTGAACACCACAATTAGCTCAAACTCGCTCATTCAGAGGCAGGAGCTGGCGGACGTGTAATAACTTTAATCATAAGATAAACACAAAACAAAAGTTTTCATCTGGAGCTCCTTCTCAGGACTTGACACTTCTTAAACAGTCTTTCCAACAGGTTTGCTGCTATCCCGTGGCTCTCAGCCCGGCCCTCACTCATCAACACTACCAAGCTGACCAATCACAGAGCTTGCGCTATGCGCTTGCACTAATGCGGAGATTAGTGATGTGTAGTAAAATTGTTTGAGAGGTGCACGTCAGCCACAGTGAGGGGTATGCGACCACACAATGGCTGCGCCGGACTATACGCGTGCGCTTGACGCAGAAGAATAAATCAGCCTAAATGATGGAAATGGACCTAAAGAACGAACATTTGTGGCAAAAAGTTTGCAAAACTAAACTCACAATCGAATCCTGTTTGATTTGCAATACCTGTGTTTGAGTGCCACCAAGTGGTGTTTCACTATAAGGCACGTGAACAAAGCCGTCAATCCCATTGGTGGATCAGTTTTTAATGAGGCGCACATTTTCTTTTATAATACTGAATTATTTCTTGTATTTTGTAGTCTGCCATTTTGCACATGGGTGTGCACGCTCTGTTTGTTTAGTCATGAGTGTTAAACGCTGATAATAACAAACATTTTTGATCCACTTTTTTAAAAAATCCTATTTGATCTACAATTAATGTGTGCTTGAGCACCTCCAAGTGGTTTACATGGCACGTTAACAAAAAAATACAGAGGAAGTATTTTTATTAAAACACAGTCTCAGTGGTTGACCAGTTTTTAATGTAGCGTGTCAAGCAAAAAATAAAGGGGGTTTGAACTTTGTAAAAAGAGTTAATGGGAATAATAAACTGATGCAGCAAACATTACACCCACATGAGTGGTTTACTGTTAGTTGCCAGGTTACCAATGCTACTGTCAGCCACTCTATCGATGATGGAAATGCACCTAAAAACAAACATTTATGGGATGTTCGCAAAACAAAACTCGCCATTAAATCCTGTTTGATTAGCAATACTTGTGTGGTATTTGTTTTTTTAAGCGCCAGTGGTGTAAAGAGTACTGAAAAATCATACTCCAGTAAAAGTACCATTACTTGCCTAAAAATGTAGAGCAAGTAGAGTAAAAATATCTGCTGTAAATATTACTCAAAGTATGAGTAAATAGTAGAGCTTTTAAAAGTACTCAAGAGTAGTGATTATTAAACCACACTGAACTGAGCTAAACTGAACTGAACTGAAACTCTGAAAACTGAACTGACACTGTTTACATTCACTATAATCTTCTATGTAAAGCTGCTTTGACACAATCTACATTGTAAAAGCGCTAGAGAAATAAATTGTGAATTGAAGGTGAATTGAATTGAATAATCACGTATGATAAAGGCATCTTGCTTTCCTTGGGAACTGAACCCATGCCCTTTGAGAGTCTCGATCTCTTTTTTGAGAACTCTCCACTTTCTCTCAATGACTTTCGGAGGGTCTTCATGTAAACAGTCACGTCAGGAACTCATTTCATTAGCTAGATGAACAGTACAGACTGAAGTAATTACATTTCAGACTTTAGAAAGTGGCTAAAGTGATTGATTTTCCCGCTGGCTCAGCTCATTCTGGCTAAATCCTTCACTTGACCCTGATGTTTGGCATTTTTCACTTTAAATGAAGTGCCTGCAAAGCCAATTCATCCTAAACACTTAATGTCCTCTCTTCTTCTCTTTCAGCTCATGTTTACTAATGCTTTAAATTCCAGACGAGGGGGAAAAGGTGCTCGCATTGAGGAAGAAGCTTTAAAGGGGAGCTATTATGCAAAAAATGACATTTATAAGGGGTTTAAACACTGTTTTTGTGTGTATACAGTATACACTCACCGGCCACTTTATTAGGTACACCTTACTAGTACCAGGTTGGTCCCCCTTTTGCCTCCAGAACTGTCTTAATCCTTCATGGCAGAGATTCAACAAGCTACTGGAAATAATCCTCAGAGATTTTGCTCCATATTGACATGATAGCATCACG
>CAIGQZ010035256.1:1776075-1789567 GCA_903798205.1 Danio tinwini
CCAGCATTGTTTAGTCACTTTATTTTTTAGTCGCTCTATTGTTTAGTTGCTCTATCATCCAGTATTCTTGAATCACTCTATTGTTTAGTTTCTCTACTGCTTAGTCGCTCTATTGTTTAGTCGCTCTATCATCCAGTATTGTTTAGTTGCTCGATTGTTTAGTCACTCTATTATCCAGTATTCTTAAGTCACTCTATTGTTTAGTCGCTCTATTGTTTAGTCGCTCTATTATCCGGTATTGTTTAGTCACTTTATTGCTTAGTCACTCTATCATCCAGTATTGTTTAGTCACTCTATTGTTTACTTACTTTTACATTTGCTTGCTGTATTATTCAGTCGCACTAGTGTTTAGTTGGTCTATTGTATTTGTCATTTAGTCACTTTATAGTTATATGTATTGTTTAGTCTGTCTGTTGTCTTATTTATCTATTTATGTATTTATTCATTGTACCACCACTTTATCTTTAGTCTCTATAACTTTATCCTCCATTGTTTTGATAACTTTGTTTTGTTTATCATTCTACCCGCAATTATGTTAATCAAAAAACAAATTAATACATATTTTTTCTTTTTTTTTTGATGCATTGTAGCTACTGCATGCATAAAAGCACAGATACTGAGTTATTTAGAGTGCATATAGAGACGATTAAGTCATTTGCGGCTCTTTATGAGAGTGTGTGTAACTAAATAGACATTTTAGCACCATTTTATGACAGTTTCTACTTTAAGACCAAACAATATCATGATTCCTTCAGGTCAGAATGATGGTGATGATCTCATCATTTAGGTGAACATCTGGTTTATTTAAGATCATAATTATATCTCTGTCTAATGAGCATCTTCATATGTTTCATTAGGAGCTTTTACAGGGTGAGATAAGGATTTTAAAACCAGTAGGAGACCAAATAAAGCTTTAATGCACACTAATAAGTGCCCTAAGGCTCTTAAACACCTGTGAACAGAGACTATACCCCTCTCAGAATAAGGAGAATTATCTAAAGACACATTTATGTGAACCGTCGCTAGTAAAAACACATGTTTATGCAGTTATTAGGATGCATAAAAAAAAGAAGTGTAGTGTTTTCTTCCCTGAGGACAGCGGTTATAAATTTCCCAGAGGGATGTGTATCATATCTCATATCTCTTTCCTCTCATAAAATGCCTTTACAGCTCTGAAGAATGAAGGTTGTGGAATCTTTACGATGTTTTATTGCATCTTTTAAGTTTTTATGCTCACAGGAACCAGAGAAATTGGTGTTTTAATGCTGTTGTAACTGTTTTAGTGCAGTATGACAGGATTGACAGGATTACTTCCTTGATGATGAAGTAAAGGTTTCATCTTAATAAAAAAATAAATAAAACATTCCCCTAGGTTTTGATTTGTTAGCTGTGAGTATTTGCATTGTTAATTAATAGTGTGCATTAATTATGTTAATTTATTCGTTGTAATTGTGTGTTTTTAATTATGTGAACTTACTTTGATTCGTTGGATTTAATAGCATGCATTTTTAATTATGTTGCATATTTATTTTTCTATCTGTTACTTGATGCATCATTTTTTTATTATAGTGTCTACTCTAAATTCAGTCAAGCAGAACTTGAAAACTTTTAAGTAAGTTTTTTTGACTGAAATTTTCATTAATTTATTTCCCAAAGTGAAGTGTCATTCAAATAAGCATAAAAACGTGTACGTAAATAGATTTTTATAAATAAGTTTCAGTGACGTTAATGCAGAAATGCATGCAGTAAACACATCCACTGCGTCACAAATAAAGGAATGAAATGGCATAAAAGTGCATGTGTTTATGCTTATTTGAATGACTCTTCAGTTTGGAAAATAAATGCATGAACAATTCTGTCAAACTTGTTTAACACTTGACTAAATTTACACCAGACACTGTATAGTGTTTTTGAACCATTCTAAAGTAAAGGACATTTGACACTGTGGCTCAGTGGTGTCGCATTGTGGCCTCACAGCAAGAAGGCTGCTGGTTGGAGTCCCAGCTGGGCCAGTTGGCATTTCTGTGTGGAGTTTGCATGTTCTCCCCGTGTTGGCATGGGTTTCCTCTGGGTTCCCCCACAGTCCAAACACATGCGCTATAGGAGATTGATTAACTAAATTGGCCGTAGTGTATAGGTGTGTGTGTGTGTGTGTGTGTGTGTGTGTGTGTGAATGAGGGTATATGGGTGTTTCCCAGTACTGGGTTACAGCTGGAAGGGCATCCGCTGTGTAAAACATATGCTGGATAAGTTGGCGGTTCATTCCGCTGTGGCCACCCCTGATGAATAAAGGGACCAAGCCAAAGGAAAATGAATGAATGAATATATAATATTGCTAACATATATGAACACATTTGTAATTAATGATTTTAAAAAGTATATGTAAATATTTTTGCAATAAATATAGTAAAATTAATAAAGAAATAGTAAAAATATTTAAAAAGTAAATTTTTTTGCTGTTTTTGCTCAATGTACATGGTAAAACGAGGTAAAAAAGTAATAAAACAGTTTAAAGTTTTGAAGTATATTTAAAAACTAGTTTCAATGACGTTAAAGCAGAAATGCACGCAGTAAACAGGGCTTGTAACAGTGCATATGTTTACACTGATCTGGATGACTCTTCAGTTTGGGAGCTGAATGCATGAAAAGTTTAGTTGCAAAAAATGCAACTTTCTGAAAGTGAAAAGTTCTGCCAGTTACACTGTGTTTGTCAGTGCTGCAGTAAAATGAGCTCTGATGTGATTTGAAGTGATTCAGGGGTCGAGTGTAGAGTCTGGGGGGCGTGACAAGAGCCTCAGTGTGTGTGTGTGTTTAGGGGGGTGTCTTATGGAGAGCCGGAAAAAAAATCCCTGATCTCAGAGAGCCGCGATCCTCGGTGCGGCTGCGGGAGTTTTAGCGGCATGTCGGCGGATTGGAGCCGCTGCAGCTGAAGAGTTTAGCCGGCACACACACACACACACACACACACACACACACACACATACACACACACACACACACACTTCAGCCCCGGGGGACAATCCAGACCAAGCACCGAGCAGCACCGGCGGCGGAGAAAAACACACACACACGCACACAGGCGCGCGCCGGGGAATCATGCGGGCTCCTGCGCTTCGGCTGCTGGGACTCGTGTGGCACATCTCCGCGCTTTTACGCAGCGCACACACCTACAAACTACACCACAAACAAGGTAAAACACGCGCGAGCCGATCGGTGGCGCTTTCATGAGTTTCATTGGCTTTAAAGCAACAAATGCATGCTGTGAAACTCATCAGCGTGACTTTAGAATGATGCAGAGATGCCTGTTTGATGCTTGTTTGAATGACATTTCTGTAAATGCACTGCGCTTTGCATTTCGAGTCATACGTATTTGAAACAAATGCTTATGAATGCTTTTTGCATTAGGCAAAAATACTATAGTTATTTATTGTTGACATCATATAGTGTTTTTGAAGTACAATTACAATGAAGTACTATTAATAGTATTACATACTATTGTGTAAGTCTGATATGGCCGTATACAAATGATGCATATATGTAAAATTATATATATATATATATATATATATAGTGAAATTCATGAACCTATATGCCATATATGTAACTTATATTATTAATATATTGTCATATATATGTATTACTTGAATCTGCTGTGGTGATTGTACAGTTGCTATGGTAACACAACAACATTAGTAATTAATCTGTTGTGGAGATTCTGCAGTTGCTATGGTAACACAACAACATTAGTAATTAATCTGTTGTGGTGATTCTACAGTTGCTATGGTAACACAGCAACTACAGTAATTGGTCTGTTGTGGTGATTCTGCAGTTGCTATGGTAACACAAACAACATTAGTAATTAATCTGCAGTGATGATTCTACAGTTGCTATGGTAACACAACAACTATAGTAATTGATCTGGTGTAGTGATTCTACAGTTGCTATGGTAACACAGCAACTACAGTAATTGGTCTGTTGTGGTGATTCTACAGTTGCTATGGTAACAAAACAACTATAGTAATTAATCTGCTGTGGTGATTCTACAGTTGCTAGGGTAACGCAACAACTTTAGTAATTGACCTGTTGTGATGATTCTACTGTTGCTATGGTAGCACAATGGCTTCAGTAATATAAACAAATGACTCAATACTGTAGCTTTCTACAACTATAGGTTATATTACACTACAATACACCACAGTTTACTGTAGTAAAATCTAAAGTATACTACAGTATCTATTATTAGATTATCATACTACAGTACGCTGGAGCATTCATTAATAAACCGTTGTAAATACTATAACATACAGTACTATACTATAGTATGCTTCAGAACAGAACAGATTTTGGGGATCTTACAGAAAGATGCAGAAATGTGGTTGGTGTGATTCTGGGCACACCTGTGTGAACTTGACTTCAGAACACCGCACCAGACCTGGTGAATCATGCTCTATATATAGCAGAGGGTGAATTCAGGTTAGAGGGATAGTTCATGCAAAAAATGACCAATTCTGTCAGCATTTACTCTCTCTTTACCTGTTTCAAACCTTTATGAACTGGTTTCTTCTGTTGAACACTAAAGAAGATATTTTTAAGAATGCCTGAAACCAGTAACCATTGACTTGAATTGTATTTGCTTTTCCTACTATGGAAGTGAATGGTTACAGGTTTTCAGCATTCTTCAAAATCTTTGTGTTTGAATTTTTCTATTGGCTTATTACCTGCATTTTATTAAGATATTAACTATTCTAAAAATAATACAGTTATATTATATATTATTACACAGTTATACATTTTCTACATCCCTAACCCTTCCCAAAACCTAAACCCAACTTCTACCTTACTAACTAATAATAAGCAGATAATTAGTAGTGCATTAAGCTAGTGTTAGTTGATAGTTTGTTAATCTAATTCTAAAAGAAACTCAAACAGGTTTTGAACTAGTAAAGGGAGAGTAAATAATGACAGGATTTACATTTCAGAGTGAACTATCCTTTCTTTTACTCCCTTCTTTTTGTACTGAGAATACGATATTTTGAAGAAAGCTGAAAACCGGTAACCATTGACTTCTATAATTTTATTTTTTTCTACTATGAAAGTCAATGGTTACCGGTTTTCAGTTATTCAAAATAATAAAAGGAACTCGTAAAGGTTTAAAAAAAACTATGCAAAATAGAGTTTCAATATTTTGTGTGAACTAACCCCCTTAAATTCGACTCGTGCTTCAGAGAGCTCATCCCGCAGTTGCGTTACTTTTGTGTTACATTTTCACTTAAGCAAATAATAAGTTGCATTACTTTTTTCATTGTTCAAGCAATGTGTTACTTTCAAAAGCAATGCGAAAGTGTTGTATTGCAATGTGTTGTGTTTTCACTAACAATATTATGTTGCGTTACTTTTGCGTTACGTTTGCATTGCTTTTAAAAGTGTTGTTACAATTTTGCATTACGTTTCCACTTTTGAAAATGTGTTGCGTTACTTTTGCATCGTTCAAGTATTGTGTTACTTTTGCATTGCTTTTAAAAGTGTTACAAGGAAATAATAAGCTGTGTTACTTTTGTGTTACTTTTTCATTGTTCAAGCAATGTGTTACTTTAAAAAGCAATGCAAAAGTGTTGTACTGCAATGTTGTTACATTTTCACTTAAGGAAATAATATGCTGCATTGCTTTTGCGTAACTTTTTTAAATTTTCAAGTATTGTGTTAATTTTGCATTGCTTTTAAAAGTGTTACAAGGTTGCGTTACTTTTTCACTTAAGGAAATAATTTGTTGCATTAGTTTTGCGTTACTTTTGTATTGCTTTAAAAAGTGTGGGTACAAGGTTGCATTACTTTTTCACTTAAGGAAATATGTTGCATTACTTTTGCATTGCTTTTAAAAGTGTTGTTACAATGTTGCGTTACTGTTTCACTTAAGGAAATAATATGTTGTGTTACTTTTGCGTTACTTTTTCATTTTTCTAGTAATGTGTAACTTTTGCATTGTGTTTGTTTTTTAGAGAGCTTCATCCGGCAGCTGTCGGCGTATGAGATCATCACTCCGGTGCGCTTGAATGATTTTGGGGACTCGTTTCCGCAGCGGCTGCATTACCGGCGGAGGAGGCGCAGCGCAGACACAGATCCCTCCACCTCCAGAGCTCATTACCGCATCGAGGCCTTCGGTCAGGCCTTTTACCTCAACCTCACGGCAGACTCCGGGTTTATGGCTCCGTCCTACAGTGTCATCCATCTGGGAGAGCAGGAGAATCGTGGAGATGATGCAGATCTGCGCCATTGCTTCTTTAAGGGACACGTAAACGCCCACAAGGAACATCACGCCGTCTTCAGCCTTTGCACAGGACTGGTGAGTGCTGGGTTACTATTCAAAGTGTTACTTTATGTTACAATGTGTTGCGTTAGTTCTTTTAAATGTAGTTAGAAGTGTTAGTTATTTTTAACTAAGTAATGTTTATAGTGTTTAACATAACACTTGAATTTTTTGTTACTTATTAATTTAAGGAAATTAAAGCATTACGTTACTTTAAAAAAATGCTATAAATGTTAAAACGTAGCTAGAAGTGTTAGTTACTTTTTAACTAAGTAACGTTTTTAGCATTTAAAAAAAGTTATGTAACTATTTACTTGTTACATATTAATTTAAGGAAATAAAGCGTTACGTTACTTTTTAAACGCTAAAAACGTTGCTTAGTTCAAAGTAACTAACACTTCAAGGTACATTTAAAAGATTTAATGAAGCATTGCAACATACGGTAACGCTTTACTTATTCGTAACTTTTTCATTTAAGGAAGCTAAAGCATTACTGTATGTTACAATGTTGTGTTAGTTCTTTTAACCATAGCTAGAAGGGTTACTTACTTTTTAACTAAGTAACGTTTTTTAGTGTTTACCATAACACTTTACTTTTTCGGTATTTATTAATTTAAGGAAACTAAAGCGTTACGTTACTTTTTTAAAATGCTATAAATGTAAAACGTAGCTAGAAGTGTTAGTTACTTTTTAACTAAGTAACGATTTTAGCATTTAAAAAAATTATGTACTGCTTTACTTTTTCTGTACTTATTATTTTAAGGAAACTAAAGTGTTGCGTTGCTTTTTTAAATGCTATAAATGTTAAAACATAGCTAGAAGTGTTAGTAACTTTTTAACTAAGTAACATTTTTAGCATTAAAAAAAGTAATGTAACGCTTTACTTTTTCGTTACTTCTTAATATAAGGAAACTAAAGCGTTACGTATTTTTTTTAAATGCTAAAAATGTTACTTAAAAGTAACTAACATTTCTAGCTTCATTTAAAAGAATTAACGAAACATTGTAACATACAGTCACCCTTTACTTTTTCGTTTAAGGAAGCTAAAGCATTACTGTATGTTACAATGTTACGTTAATTCTTTTAAATGTAGCCAGAAGTGTTACTTACATTTTAACTAAGTAACATTTGAAAAAAAAATTGCGTCCTTTTCAAAAGTTGCAAAAAGTGTTTCTTTTTAAAGAAACTTAAGTGCAAAACTTTTAATTACTGTTTAAAAGAAGTAACGTAACGCTGTACTAAATAAAAAAATTACAAAGAAGTAATGTTACATTTACCTTTTTGTTACTTTTTATTTGAGGAAAGTAATGTGCTGCGTTATCATTTATAAATTTTTCATTTAAGGAAAGTGATGCATTACTTTTGCGTTGCTTTTAAAAGAGCTGTTACAGTGTTGCATTACTCCTCAAAGTAACACATTTAGCTACATAAAAGAAGTAATGTTACACATAAGTAACTTAACACATTACTTTCCTTAAACAAAAAAGTAATGTGTTAAGTTACTTTTGGATTACTTTTATTGAATCAAGGAAAGTAATGCATTATGTTACTTTTGCGTATAATTTTATTAATTTAATAACAATGTGTTGCATTACTTTGGTCTTTTTAATTTCAGAAAAAATGTGTTACGTTACATTTGTGGTACTTTTTTGTTTTTAGAAAGTAATGTGTTACATTAACTTTCTGTACATTTTTTCATTTAAGTAAATAATGCATTACATTACATATGATGCATTATTATATGCACACGTAATGTACGTTACTTTACATTTGTCTTACTATTTTTTTAGTTAAGGGAAACAAAGCATTACGTTGTTTTTGCATTACTTTTTCCTTTAAGTATTATGTGATTATAACTGTTTCATTGCAGAGAAGTACGTTACGTTTTTCATTCGAGAAAAGTAGTGCGGAACAAAACACCCCAGAATGATCATCAGCCAATCAGAGTCAAGCGTTCAACAGCCTTTCGACTTGTGTGTTAGTTGGAACTAGCAGACGATAAATAAATAGCCCACAGGGGCCAATAGCCTAGTGGTTAAGTGTGTCAACGAAACGTGCTCATGAGGAGCTGAGTTCGATTCCCAGCTCTGATTCCCCCGACTCTTCCCCTCTCTCTGCTCCCCATGATTTCCTGTCAGTTCTATACACTGTTCTGTCCATTAAAGGTTAAACACCCTAAGAAAATAATTATATAATTACTGGACTAGTGAGCAAAACTAAATGTAGATCTGCGCTGGTAATAGTTTCCTCAGCTGTAGCAGTTTTATGGGAACGCAAAGCATTTCTAGCTTGTAATTTCAAATCCAGCAAAGTGGTGAGCATGTTTTACTAGCAGGAAACTGATAATTATGGTGATCCCGAGATGAGCGCAGGATTAGTCCTCTGTGAAGATCAGGCTTTGGTTTAGTGGAGGTTTTCCTCCTCTGTTCCACTCCAGTGCAGTTTAATCCAGCTGCAGAGCTTACAGAGCGCCGCTGTACTGGATTTAGTTCTTTACTCGGTTTGATTGGCTAATATAAAGTTTAACCTGCAATGCTGGCTATTGTAGAGGAGAGAAATGACTGGGGTGAACTGGACAAGCTGGTTATTGGTACTGGTTATTTTCGTTTACGTGGAATGATTTTGAGAGTACAATAATTAAACATTTAACACATTTAATAAAATATCTAATAATTTATTTAAAGTTTACAGTGCCAATCCCACTCCAACCACTTGTTCGGTAAATAAAGCTACAGTAAGGTTACTCTTGTCATATGATATATCTATTAAATGTAAGTGTGTGTGTGTGTGTGTGTGTGTGTGTGTGTGTGTGTGTGTGTCTGACCATGTGAGAGTGTGTGTCTGCATGTGTGTGTGTTTTAAGTATGTGTGTGTGTTTTTGTGTGTCTGACCATGCGTGTGAGTGTGTGTGCCCTCACTGGTGTAGAATACTGAAAAATCATACTCCAGTAAAAGTACCATTACTTGCTTAAAAATGTAGTGCAGTAGAGTAAAAGTATCTGCTGTAAATATTACTCAAAGTAAATAGTAGAGCTTTTAAAAGTACTCATGAGTAGTGAGTAGTGAGTATTACGCTGTATAAAGCTGATGTGTTTACATGTCATTTGTGCATGTGTGTGTAAACGTAACATTCTGTAGTGCAGTTAGTTATTGTCCAGCAGACACACAACATCATGAGACATTAATATTAGGTTAGATTTAGGTTGTGATGTCAGGTGACCAAAATTCAATGTCTAGTCAGCGTCTACAGACAACGTTATTTTAATGTCCAATAATGACATCAAATGATGTTGATATTTGGTTGATTTTAGGTTGTGTTGGAAACCAATCCAATGTCGAGCCAACATCTCAAACTAACGTCATGTTGACGTCACATACTGACATTTGTTCATCAGGTATGACAATCAACATCCAATGTTTGAGAGACGTCGTAGTGGTAGCGTCCACACAACGTCAAGCTGTAACATCATTAGATGTTGATATTTGGTTGATTTTAGGTTGAATGTTGGGTTCTGAGGTCAATTTGATTTTTATTTCCAAACAAAATGCATCGTCCCCATGATGTTACGGTACAACGTCAATCTGACATGTTGACGTCCTGCCTGCTGGGTGTTTAAGGCCATTTCAAGCGTTCACACTTAGCTGATGATTGATTATAAAGCGTGTTTGGCATGCTGTCCTGGGAGAGAGTCCTAAGCGCAGAATATCCTCGAGCCTGGGGCTCTCTCCCGTTTGAAGGTGAACACACACACACATATATCTGGCTAAGAGTTGTCTTAAGATGCTATTTTGGAGTATTCAATTTTCTTATGGTGAATGTCTTTGAACGGTGGGAGGAAACCGGGAAACCCTGGGGAAACCCACTCGAACATGGGGAGAACATGCAAAATATGCACAGAAAGGCTGATTGGCCCGGTGAGGGACCGAACCAGTGGCGTTCTTTCTGTGAGGCAACAGTGCTAACCACTGGCCACCGTGCCACCCTATGAGAGAAGGGAAGGAGTATGTGCGGATTTCTTCTAGATGAAGATGACTGGTTATTTATTGTGTGTCAGTCTTCATCTGATTGGTGCAATATACGGAGCTGATGCGGTATCAGCTGTGTTTAATCATAAGCAAGTGATCCTTTTGAAATTAGTCTATAAATAAACCACATGTCAGTCATCATACAGTCAACATCCATCATCTTCTCATCAGTGACATGCATTTAAGCAGTCTGGGTCAATGTGTGTAAAGATCTTCAACATCTTCTTGGACACTTTTATGCTTCCAAACAGTTTGCTGCAATTATAAAGCACACATGTCTTGAGGTAGTCCATTATGATGCGATTTAACTTCTGTGTGTGATTTGGTTGGACAAGAATCACAGGACTGATTTTTCTAATCTCCATAGACAAGAAAATATACAGTAGTGACTTCAGGTGGAGGGAAAGTAGTGGAGTAAAAGTACAGATACTGCACTAAACATGTACTCAAAGGAAAGTAAAAGTACACATTTATAAAACTACTCAGTAAAGTACAATTCCTGAGAAAAACTACTCGATTACAGTCATTTGAGTATTTGTAATGTGTTACTCTACACCAGGGGTTTTTGCGCGAGAATTTGAGACGTGCACTCGAGTAAATTATGATGAGGATTTTTATGCGTTCACTAGAGTGAATCTGATTAATGTGAGCTCCACATCAGGCACCTGTAGAGTTTATGTGTTCCAGTAAAACATCTACAGATAAATGAAGCGGCTGCTTTTTAAAATGAATGACGGTGAATGAAAGTCAAACCGGTGAGCGTCTGACAAAATAGTGCTCTTCTGAATCAAATCAGCAGGATGCCCTTCTGGATCTTTCACTAACTCTGAAGACATATGTCATGAAGACATTCAGACTACCTTTACATGGACATCAGTAATAGTTATTTGCCTTAATCTGAATAAGACAATAATATTAGCCTATTAAGGTGTTATGTGAAGTGCTTTTTGAATGTTGCGTCAGTCACCAGGATATCCACGTTTCCTGTCAGTGTCATGTCATTTCAGGTGTTTCATCAGCACTTTTACTCATGAATATTTTATTCATGCCCCCTTGACAAACTGGGGTTTTAGACGTGAATATTTACTAAGGACTGGTGGAAGATGTTTTCATGGGATTTGATAGCGCACGCCGCATAGAAAGTAAAAAACTTCTGCATTTGGTGATCAGTGTTGCCAGATGTTGCTGACTTATTCCAGCCCAAAAGCTATCCAAAACCAGCCGAAATGCAAATCTGCCAACACTGTTCATGATGTGTGTGTGTGTGTGTGTGGTCTTTAACTGACAGCCTTGTGTGTGCATTCATTCATTCATTTTCTTTTCAGCTTAGTCCCTTTATTAATCTGGGGTCGCCACAGCAGAATGAACTGCCAATTTATCCATCATTTGTTTTACGCAGCGGATGCCCTTCCAGCTGCAACCCATCACTGGGAAACATCCATACACACTCATTCACACACATACACTATGGACAATTTAGCCTACCCAATTTACCTGTACTGCATGTCTTTGAACTGTGGGGGAAACCGGAGCACCCGGAGGACACCCAAGCGATCGCAGGGAGAACATGCAAACTCCACACGGAAACACCAACTGACCTAGGCAAGGCTTGAACCAGTGACCTTCTTGCTGTGAGGTGACAGCACTACTTACTGCACCACTGCATCGCACTTGTGTGTGCATCTTGTTGCAAAATGCAGCGAAAAGTCCTTCAATAACGCCACTAATATCTGCATACTCCACATCGTCATTCCATCTCCTTTTAGTTCAGTGATGACTTTAGTCGGATTAAGCTCATCATAAATCACTGTTTACATGGTGACTCTTAATCAGAGTATTGTCTTAATCATATTAACATCATATTAAAGTATTGTTGCCCATATAAACATACTCAATGTTCAACTCAATCACACTGCGGACTTGGCTTTTGTGAAGCAGCATTTTCTGTATGTACATCAAAAGCATGTAGACTATAGCTCACACTTGTTGACAGTGGAAGATGATCTACGGTTAGTCACGTCAGTAATCAAACCACAGAAACCGGCTCAGCCATCACACTGAATCAGGTCAGCTCAATCATATGTTTCAGTGTAATTTATGATTTCCCCAGAGATGGGTTGCTGCTGAAAGGGCATCCGCTGCGTAAAATCGTGCTGGATAAGTTGGCAGTTCATTCCGCTGTGGCGACCCCAGATTAATAAAGGGACTAAGCTGACAAGAAAATGAATGAATGAATGAATGTAATTTATGATACACACTTTAAACGCAGCAAGCACATGTGTGCTTATGTATGTGTGTTTGTTTTATGCATGTGTGTGCTTGTGACCAGGTAGGTGTGTGTGCATGTGTGTGTTTTAAGTATGTATGTGTGTGTTTGTGTGTCTGACCATGTGTGTGTGTATGTGTGTATTGTCTCCATTCTGAAATCAGCTGTACCTATGAAACACTTAATTATGGTTGTTCCAGTACACACACACACACACACACACACACACACACACACACACACACACACTTACACACACACACACACACACACACACACACACACACAGGACTGGCTGTCTCTGTGAAGATTATTATCTGGATTCAAACGCGAAGAAACGTGCAGTGTTCATTACTGCAGTGTGTAGAGAATGAATGTGTGTGTGTGTGTGTGTGTGTGTGTGTTCAGCATCTGACACACAGCTGTCCGGCACTCGCTTTCCTTCTGACCGCCTTAACCCTCTGCTGGTGTGTGTCTGTTTTAGCGTATGTATGTGTGTGTGTTTCTGTTTGTGTGTGTTTGAGTCTGAGTGTGTGTCTGTTTAAGTGTGTGTGTGAAAGAGAGTGAGTGTGAGTGTGAGTGTGAGTGTGAGTGTGAGTGTGAGTGTGTGTGTAAGCAGTGTGTGAGAGAGTGTATCTATGTATCTATGTATATATATATATGTATATATGTGTATACATGTGTGTATACACTGTGTGTGTGTGTGTGTGTGTGTGTGTGTACGTATATATGTGTTAGTGTATGTATGTGTATGTGTATATATATATGCGTGTGTGTGTGTCCGTGTGTGTGTGTGTGTAAACAGTGTGTGAGAGAGTGTATATATGTATATATGTGTGTATACTTTGCGTGTGTGTGTGTGTGTGTGTGTGTGTGTGTGTGTGTGTGTGTGTGTG
>CAIGQZ010035256.1:1801423-1815073 GCA_903798205.1 Danio tinwini
TCTCATATTAGTCTCATTCATCTCGTATTAGTCTAATTAGTCTTATAATAGTCTCATATTAGTCTCATATAAGTCTCATTCTCACATTAGCCTTTTATCAGTCTACTATTAATCTCATATTAGTCTTGTATTATTAAATTGTATTACTTTTATTATCAAAAAAGTCATCAAATACAAATAAAGCCATACAGACAGTGATGCTGCAGTGTGCTTGTGCAGTGTGTTTGTTACTGTCAGAACAGAGCGGCTGGTGGACATGCTGGCTTTATCTGAGCGCTATCTGAGCGTTATCTTGTCGTCAGCTCATCATGTGTCTCTTTGTTGCGCTGGTGGCCGACGGAGAGCCATGAGGGTCCATCCGGATCACAGTTCATTCATCTACAGTCTCTGCTCTGAGGAAATGTGTGTTTTCTCTATTGTTCTTGCTCTTGTTTAGTCTTTATCAGTGTCACAACACCATTACTTCAACAAAGGGAATAACGATTCAAATAAACAGCATAAAAAACTATATAGAAATAAAAGTATGCTAAATATGACGACATGTGAACTACTATGAAAGTCAAAACTGGACATTTGTAATTAAAATATGAATAAAAATGAAGATGGACCCAGAAAAAAAATACATATTTTTGCTACTAGACAACAAAAATAATGTGTGTATGTAGTGTTGGTGTGTGTGTGTGTGTGTGTGTGTGTGTGTGTGTGTGTGTGTGTGTGAGTGTTTATGTGTGTATAAATGCATGTTTTTGTGTGCTGAGTGTGTTTGTGAGTGTAGAGTTTGTGTGTGTGTGTATAAGTGTGTGTGGGTTTGTTTGTTTATTTGTGTGTGTTGAGGGTGTACAATATGTGTGAGTGTGTGTATGTGTAGTGTTGGTCTATGTAGGTATGCTATGTGTTGGTTTGTGTGTGCGCGAGTGTGTGTGTGTGTATGTGTTTGTGTGCTCATGTGTGTAAGTGTATTTGTGTGTGCATGTGTGAGTGCAGAGTGTGTGTACAATGTTAGTGCTGTGTGTGTGCGTGTATGTGTAGTGTTGTTGTATGTAGCTGTATAATGTGTTGGTGTGGGTGTGCGTTTGTGTGGATATATATATGTGTGTGCATTTGTGTGTGTGTATGTGTAGGGTTGGTGTATGTACGTAAGTGTGTAATAGACCAAATGTGTAATAGACCAAAACGTGTATGTGTGTGTCCACGAACGTGTGTATTGTGTGTGTGTGTAATGTGTAATGTGTTGGTGTATGTGTGCGTAAATCTGTGTGTGTATATTTGTGTGTGTTCATGTATGTGAGTATTTGTGTTTAAATGTTGGTGTTTGTTTGTGTGTTGTATTGATCCTCAGATGCAGTGTTCAGCGGTGACGTCCATCTGTCCACTAACAGCAGTCTGCATGAGCACGTGTCGGCACTGCACACACACTCCTCTGGCTCCACAAACACACACTCCTCCAGACGCAAGCGCTTTCTGTCGTACCCACGGTTCGTGGAGCTCATGGTGACGGCGGATGTGAAGATGCTGAAACACCATGGAGCAAACCTGGAGCACTACATCCTCACTATCATGTCAGTAGTAAGTAGATCAGCCTTACTCTCCTCCCTGTACACCAATAATCAATAATCTATCAATAACTCTGTAATAATCAAGCAATAATCCCAATAATGCTCAGTAATCAGTAATCCATCAAAAATCATCAGTAATCCAGCGATATTCATCAATAATCAATATTCATTGTTAATCATCAATAATCCAGAAATTATTATCAATAATATTGCAATAATGATCAATAATCCATCAAAAATCATCAATAATCCAACAATATTCATCAATAATCATAGGTAACCGTCAATTATCCAGCAATATTGATCAATGTTCATTAATAATAATCAATAATACAGCAATAATCATCACTAATCATCAATAGTATTCAATCACCCATCAATAATTATTAATATTAATCATTGATCATTAATAATACATAAATAATCATCACAAATTATCACTGAGCCAGCAATAATAATAATCAATAATTCATTTATAACGCAGCATTAATCATCAATCAACAATCCATAATCATCACTAATCATCAATAATCTTCAAAAATCTAGCAATAACCCAGCCATAATGTTCAATATGATCACTAATCATCAATAATACTCCAACATTTATCATTCATCATTAATAATCCAGCAATATTAATTAACAATCAACAATAACCCAGCAATGATTATCAATAATCAAAAAACATGCAGCAATAACACAGCAATATGTATCAATATTCATCAATATTACAGCAATAATCATCACTAAACATCAGTGATCCAGCAATAATCCAGCACTAACTATCAATATTCATCACTAACCATCTATAATCCAGCAATAATAGATCAACAATCAATCAATAATCATCAATAATCCATCAATAATTATCAATATTTATCAATAATCATCAACAATCTAGCAATAATCATCACTAATAATCAATAACCCAGCAATACTTATCAATAATCCAGCAATAGTCATCAATAATTTATGATAATCATCGTTAATCCATCAATTATCCAGCAATAGTCATCTATAATCCATCAATGAGTCAATAATCCATCAATGATCCAGCAATAATCAACAATCCTATAATAAGCATCGTTAAGCGTCAATAATCCAGCAATAGTCAACAATAATCCAGTAATCACAATTTCAATAAAGCAAACTCTAAATGTATAACATTAAACTATTAATTATTAATTAATTATTAAATTATTATTATTATTTTATCATTATTATTATTATTATTATTGTTTTATTATTATTATTATTATAATTTTATTTTATTTTATTATTATTGTTTTATTTTATTATTATTGTTGTTGTTGTTTTATTGCTATTATTATTATTATTATTATTATTATTTTATTATTATTATTATTATTATTATTTGATATTCTTTTTAAATTATTATTACATTATTATTGCTATTTTATTATTTAATATATAGTTTTTTTTATCATTTTTACATTATTATTAATATTATTAATATAATTATTAATTATTATTATTGTTATTATTATTTTATTATTATTAAATATAATGTTTTTATTATTATTACATTATTATTATTAGGCTATTATTATTATTGTTGTTGTTATTATGCTTTTATTATTATTATTATTATTATTATTTATTTATTATCATTGTTATTGTTATTAATGTTAATATTTTTATTATTGTTATGCTATTATTATTATTATTTATATTTTATATTTTTTATTTTAATTTATAATTTCTTAAATAGCAATTTATACATTTTCCCCTTAAATATTGTGTTTTAATCAAATTGATCTGTTTAATTTTTTATTGAACTTTATGCTAATTTAAGAAAGTAACCTGATTGGGTGTAAGTGGGCTAATGATGATGTCATGTTTCCTCAGCCAGTGAGAAGCCTCCATCAGTCCTCTTTGAACTTTGAACTCTGTGTGTGCGTGTTTGATGAGGGTCAGTGATTCGTTTGGACTACAAGATTATACCTGTAGTGTTCAGAGAGAGCATGGGTTGATAGGTAATGTGAGAGAGCAAGGGCTGTTTCTCAATTCCAAGAACGCAGAGAACGGACTTGCGTTCTTGTGAAGACCGGTCTTACCAGGTCACCTTGGAAGAACGAAGTCGGGAGACCTCGAGAACAGAGAACGCTGAGAAATGAGATGCTTCATTCTTCCTGATGGTCACATGACCTTCAGCCGTTTTTAATGGAAAAGTATTTAAACATTACAGCATTCATACAACGATTTATTGTTGTTGTCCTTTTCAAAGACGTTGCACAATATAAATAAAACTGTTTTTAATAGGAATTTCAGCAAATAAACACCCTTAATGTGTTCATTCCTTATTAAGATGTTCATGGTGATGTTTATATTCACTGTCTCATTTAGGGAACTCCTGAAGTAAATAAGTTATATCTCTGAACTTTAATAATAAACTTATATACTGTACAATGCTGCGCTTCCCACCTCCAGTCACAATGACTTCTGGGACTTCTAGAGTGAGTTCAGTGCTCAAGTCTGCATCGGTGCTTCCTCGATATCAGGAACACATCCGGGAAGTTTCAGGCGTCCTCCGTTCTTGCAGTCTTGAGTTTTGGAACTGAACTTTGGCAGCTGATGATGACGTTACACGAGAACACGAGGACGCAAGATCTCTGAAGGATGCATATTGAGAAGCAGCCAAGGGTGTGATGGTTAATCAGAGAGAGCTGGGGCTGATGGGTAATCAGTGTTCTGTTTTTCTAAAGGTGGCTTCAATCTACAGAGATCCGAGTGTGGGTAACCTGATCAACATCATGATCGTCAAACTCATCGTCATCCATAATGAACAGGTGAACAAAGCACAATATAAATGTCAAATAATCTTAACTAAGATAATATGAGGCCATTTGATCATAATTAAAACATGGTCACTGATTTATAATATTATTCATTTGTAGAATGATTTGTGACATGTATTTATAAACTAATTTGGAAAGGATCATGTGCTTATGATTGCTTACAGCTGCCCCGCATTATCCAATTTATCATTTACCAATCAGACAACTCCTAAGCTACAATAAGTGCCCTAGCTTTCATACCACAGACATCTTTGTTTTGAAGAATCCCCCCTTCCGCCCCTACTCCTCTTCCTTTCCTAGATGGGTGGCACGGTGGCCCAGTGGTTAGCACTGTTGCCTCACAGTACAGCCACCAAACCCCCTTGTCTCAGCAGGGTGTTTTCACACGTCTAGTTTGGAAAAAGTCAGGAAAGTGGGCGTGTCCAGCTCTGTTTAGGTGGGAGTGTTGGGGGAGGGAAAGAGAGAAGTATTTGCATAAAAATAGAAGTTTCCATTTGGGCATGCGCGGATTTACACAGAGGCAAAACAAACACACAGACGCAGGGGAGAAAGACAGAGACTGTGTTTACATGGACATCAGTAATCAGTTATCTGACTAATGATTAATTTGTGGACTTTAACCGCAGTTTGGCACTTTCACTTTTATTTAGGAACATTTCCTACATGTCCCCCATGACAAACCAGATATTGTATGAGAGGAACTGGTGGAGAGTGGAGTTTTAATGGAGTTTTTGATACCGCATGACGAATGGGAGAAAAAAATCCTCTGCATTTCTCTGTAACTTAGATGCACTCAGTAGGTAGAGTCAGAAAGCCGTGTGTGTCTAGACTATCCTCTCACAAAATGTGGAGAAAATCCTGCACGACGGTAATTGTTTGATTGCGGTGTTTACATGTTTACACTCGGAGAGCAGCATCTACAGCGGATCTTTCAGTCTATAATATTGCAGTGATATTAACATGCTGTAAAGTCACTCAATCATGTTGACTAAGGTCTGTCTTTAAACACTGAAAGAGCACTGCTGACCATACCAACTAACTTTACCATCTGAATGAACAAACAAAGAGCACTGATCAAACACACTTACCAAATCTGTAGACACAGGACAATCAACACACACTGGAGCCGTGTCTTTATTAATGGAGATGAGCAGCAAATCCAGATTTCATCATTTCCAGATGAGAAAAGCTCTCTGGTATAAATGTTCCTTACAAACTCATTTCTGTGGCGGTTGCTGTAGTCCACACGTGAGTCCAGCTGCGCTCTCATAGCGGGGACAAAACCTTCATTACAGCACATTAATAAACACAACACTGATGACCCGTGTCTACAAATTCTCCTTCTTTCACTTGTTTTGGCAGCACAGCGTGGCGTCTCTCTGTCGTCTGAACACTGTAACAGGTCAATCAGTCTTGAAGCTCTATCATGCATATTAATGAAGCCGCACCGCATACACAGTAGAGCGCGCTGATTGGTCTGAACCAAGTCTTTCTCATGAATTACTGCTGCACACTTAGAGATTACTGTTCTCATGTGCGCGTGTGTGTGTGTTTTGTCAGGAAGGGCCGAATGTAAGTCTGTTGGCCACATCGACTCTTCATAACTTCTGTGTGTGGCAGCAGAGCCAGAACTCAGCGGACGACAGCGACCCAACACACCACGACACCGCGCTGCTCATCACCAGGTGACCTCTGACCCCCTGACCCTGACCCTACTGCTCATCAACATCATCAATATTATAATAATGACCTTGATCTGTTCTGTTCTGATCAACAGGGAGGACATTTGCAGAGCCAAAGACAAGTGCGACACACTCGGTAAACAACACACACGCACATGCAGACTCTTTTATTATCAGAAATTTGAATTATTTTTCAAATATTTTATCATAAATGATGTTTAACAGAGCATCAGAGCATGTAATAGGCAGTATTTCCTATTACATATATATATATATATATATATATATACATACATACAGGGTGTATATATATATATATATATGGTCAATATTATTAGCGCCCTTTAGAAATGATAGATTTTTCGATTGTCTACAGAACAAACTACTAAACTTGTCTAATTAACCTCAGTTAATTCTATTTAATTCAGCCGTTTTCCTCCATGCAAGCTTTACGTAAAAAAAAATTCCCTTGTCATGGCTCAGATCAATGTCTTGTGTCTAAAGCAGGTCTCACACCAGAAGCATTTCAGAATTCTAAACATAGGTTTCTATCAGGGTACACACACCGGCGCCGCAAGTCGGCGGCTGTCCGCGGCGCCCAGCCACAACTCAGGACACTGTTCATATTCCTGCCGCGCCACAGAGCGTCATCTGATTAGTTTAGTTTTAAATAGCATGCAAATGTGCGCGTCTGGTGTGCGATACTTTCAACTGTCATGTGCGCGCCGTGTCGCGGCGCTGAGGGGTGCATCCGGTTTGTGATGCCCTTAACAGTTTCGTTTTGTGTCCAGTAGCAGTGTATACTCAGCACATTGCATATGAGGCGCTGATAAACCTGCAGTGTTCTGTGATCAGAGCAAAGCACCAATCAGATTCAAGTATTCCAGAGAGCCGTGTAATAATCTGCATAACCACCGGCTGGATGTACATTATCGCTTGTATAGCGTGTGCAGTTTGGTGTTTATTGGTGTGTGTGGCTCAGCTCTTGCTCTAAAGGAGCAGATGTAAGGCCGTGTGTGTGTGTATGTGTGTGTGTGTGTGTATGTGTGTGTGTGTGTGTGTGTGTGTGTGTGTGTGTGTGTGTGTGTGTGTGTATGAATGTATAACTGTGTGTTTGTGTGCCTATGGTTGTGTGAGTTTTTGTGTGTATGACTGTGCATTTGTTTGTGTATGTATAACTCTGTGTGTGTCTATATACAGTATATATATATATACACAGTTAAAGTCAGAATTATTCGCCCCCCTGTTTATTTTTTTCCCAATTTCTGATTAATGGAGAGCAGATTTTTTTTCAACACATTTCTAATCATAATAGTTTTAGTATTAGTCATCTCTAATAACTGATTTATTTTATCTTTGTCATGATGACAGTAAATAATATTAGACTAGATATTCTTCAGGACACTTCGATACAGCTTAAAGTGACATTTAAAGGCTTAACTAGGGTAATTAGGTAATTAGGCAAGTTATTGTATAATGATGGTTTGTTCTGTAGACTATCGAAAATAAATATAACTTAAAGGGGCTAAAAATATTGACCTTAAAATGGTGTTTAAAAAAAACTGCTTTTATTCTAGCCGAAATAAAACAAATCAGACTTTCTCCAGAAGAAGAAATATTATCAGACATACTGTGAACATTTCCTGAATCTGCTCAACATCATTTGTGAAATAATTAAAAAAGGAAAAAAATTCAAAGGGGGCGAATAATTCTGACTCTAACTGTACACATGTCTATAAGTGTGTGTGTGTGTGTGTGTGTGTGTGTGTGTGTGTGTGTTTTTTATGTGTGTGTATAACTGTATGTGTGTGTGTATGTGTGTTTGTGTGTAGGTCTGGCGGAGCTGGGCACCATGTGCGACCCGTACAGGAGTTGCTCCATCAGTGAGGAGAACGGTCTGAGCGCCTCCTTCACCATCGCTCACGAACTCGGACACGTGTGAGTTATTCATTATTATTCATTCATTCACTTATGCATCATATATCAAGTCATATTCATATTTTATTCATCATATATCAGAGTCAAAGATCTTGTCTAATGTTTGTGATGTGACCCAGTCTGACGTTGCGCGGGTATATTTGTGGGAAAAGCGGAAAAATACATAGAATTGTCAAGATGATCTATTTTTCTTTCATGCCAAAAATCATTAGATTAAGGCAAGGCAAGCCAAGGCAAACTTTATTCATAGAGCACAAATTTTACACAACCGTAGTTGATCCAAAGTGCTGACAGACACTTATCTACTTGGGCTACTTATCAGAATTATGGGATTTATTGGCCTGACAATATTTAATTGGATAAACATTTCTTAGTTTTATGCCTGAGGGAGAATATAAAAACACATATAAACACATTTAGATCATTTATTTTAAAGGGCACCTGTTTTACCCCTTTTTTCAGTTGTAATATTAATATTATGGCTCTTCTGAGTGTGCCAGTTTAGGTTCAGTTCAAAACACAATTCAGATTTTTTTATTATGACGTGTTAAAAAGTGTCATATTGGGGGCGTGTACACAGGTCACTGTTTTAGGGGCGTGTTGCTTCACATGAAAATTAGTTTTGACTGCCCGCCCAACTTCACAAGGGGGCGGAGCCAAGAGCTCCCCTCTTTGTGTATGGCAACAGACAGGCAGACAGAGAGAAGCAACATGAGTGAGAGGACCAGCATTCAGCTGTACATGTACGACTCAGACACAGACCAAGCAGAGAGGACAGAATCATTTGTGTCTGTATAGTTTTACAGCCAACTGTGTGCTAGTTTAAAGCTCTGAGCTTGTAGTCTACACCGAGAATAATAACCAAGCACACTGAATTAACTTTGACTGAAGGGCATTACACACCGGATGCACCGCGGCAAGGCGCGCACATGACAGCTGAAAATATCGCACACTTGCGGCGCCGGTGTGTGTCCCCTGATAGAAACTTATGTTTAGAATTCAGAAATGCATGCCGCTGTGTGGCGCCGAGCGGCGCTTCTGGTGTACGACCTGCTTGAGGCTATGTGTGTGTCTGTGTGTGTGTGTGTGTGTGTGTCAGCTTATTTATTCAGCTTTCAGAGTGTTTGTGTGTTTGTGTTGTGAAGCGAGACAGAAGCTGTGAGGAAGATCCTGATGTCTGCATCAGTGATGAATCTGAACATTAGTGCTGTGGGACTGTGTGTATCAATGAGTCCAGTGTGTGTGTAAGAATGACAGATATTCATCCGCCTCTTATCAGAACAATGAGTTCAAAATGCCTCATAAACACACTTTAACACAGCGAGTTTACACTTTAAATCGTCGAGTCGAGATGAAGTGATGTGTTTCCTAAAAACAAGCTAAATGATCTGCCAGTGGGGGAATAATAATAAAAAATATTATTTATCTAATAATAATGATAAAGGCTGGTGTGTGTGTGTGTCACTGCATTTGTGTGTGTATGAGTGTGTGCATGACTGTTTTTATACGTGCATGTGTGTTCAAGTGCATTCGTGTGTGTTTGTGTGTGCGTGCGTGTGCGTGTGTGTGTATGTGTATAACTGCATTTGCGTGTGTGTGTATGAGTGTGTGTATGACTCCATTTATGTGTGTACAAGTGCATTTGTGTGTGTGTGTGTGTCTGTGTGTTTGTGTGATTGCATTTGAGTGTATGTGTGTATAACTGCATTTGTGTGTGTGTGTGTGTTCTGCAGGTTCAACATGCCTCATGATGACAGCCCCAAGTGTCGAGAAGCTGGAATCAAACACCAGTATCATGTCATGGCTCCGACGCTCAACTACGACACCAGCCCCTGGTCCTGGTCCAAATGCAGCCGCAAATACATCACCGAGTTCCTGGAGTGAGTGCGACTCTGTGATCCAGTCTGAGAGTTCTAGATACGTCAGTCTAGACAATAACAACTCTTATGTCAGTTGGTTATGCTGGTGGCTGTTTTTGCCCCATTGACTTCATTATTAGGCGGCATGGTGGCTCAGTGGTCAGCACTGTGGCCTTACAGTAAGAAGGTCACAGGTTCGAATCCTGGCCGGCTCAGTTGGTGTTTCTGTGTGGAGTTTGCATGTTCTCCCCATGTTTGCGTGGGTTTCCTCTGGGTGCTTTAGTTTCCCCCACAGTCCAAACAGTGTGTGTGTGTGTGTTTGTGTGTGTGTGTGTGTGTGTGTGTGTGAGATGATATCAGTGTTATAGTGTGTTTTCTGTCAGTGGGTCAGTCTGGCGTCCCCATGGCAATGGCTTATTGACTCTTAGAGACGCAGTGGCCGCTTCCCTTTCAGACAGGAAGTGTGTGGTGTGTGTATGTGTGTGTGTGTGTGTGTGTGTGTGTGTGTGTGTGTGTGTGTGTGTGTGTGTGTGTGTGTGCGCGTGCGTGTGTGTGTTATAATGGGATTTTGTGAGCCTCTGATGTTCTTCTGCTCCAGTGAACACACACAAAAAAGAGGAAGATCATGAAGAGACGCTCATGTGATCACACAGAGAGAGAGAGAGAGAGAGAGAGAGATGAACATTAGTAAAGCAGGACAGATGAACACTGCCATTATTACAGTCATTCTGGCTCTCTGGTAAAAGTACCTTGATTTATTCTTTCTAACACATTTGACGCAAATCTTTTAAAGATGTTTAGGAAATATTTACTCATTTATTTATTATTTGTTTGTTTGTTCATTCATTTGTTTACGTATTTATTTTTGTATTAATTAACACATTTTTGCATTTATTTATTTATTTGTTTGTTTGTTTGTTCAGTTGTTTGTTTACTTGTTTATTTTTGTATTAATTAATTAATTAATTTTTGCATTTATTTATTTAGTCATTTATTTATTTGTTTGTTTGTTTACTTATTTATTTTGTATTTATTAATTAATTATTTTTTACATTTATTAATTTAATTGTTTGTTCGGTATTTTTTTATGTTTTATTATTAATTAATCATTTTTTTGCATTAATTAATGCATTACTTATTTATTTTTTTATTAATTAAATAATAAATTTTTGCATTTATTTATTTATTGATTTATTTGTTTGTTTGTTTACTTATTTATTTTTTGTATTCATTTATTTATCTTATGTATTTATTTATGTATTTATTTATTTTTGTATGGAAATGAAAAACCTACAAAATACTTATTTCTCTTAATTTATTAAGAAAAAATATATTTTTAAACAATTTAATAAAATGATTGTCCGAAGTGTAAACGATGTGCCATTGGATGTCAGGATTAAAAAATACAAATAAATAAAAATAAACAAACAAACAAAAAAACAACTAAATAAATAAATAAATAAATAATTTGTTAATTAAAAGCTTCAGTTATTTGTTCCACATTCATTTATTAATAAAAAATTGCAAACATAAACAGACACACTACATTATTAATTGAAAAACATATACAGATATAATTGTTTTATAAATTAAACAAACCTTAAAATGGCAAAAAATATATAGATTTTGAAAAAATACAACTCTCACAGTGTATTTAACATCTGTATAACATTTTATTGTATAATATATTTGTTTAAAAATAATACATCTATACACATGTACATAGCCAGAAGTGTTGTTTTCCAGCGTTTAGCATCAGAGGATTATTAAAGTCCTGCTTTAATGACTTCTCCGAATCCTGAACTTGTTTAGATGAAGCTAATTGATTATTAACTTATTATTAACTCATTATCAGTTCAGTTCCTGTAATACTAAACCGCACAAACAGTGGATTTCTGATGCTTCACCGCATGAATAAACTGCTGATCACTAAATAAAAGAGTCATTCTCAAAACAAAACGAAATATTCATTCATTCATTCATTCATTCATTCATTTCCCTTCGTCTTAGTCTCTAATTCTTAGGTTGCCACAGTGGAATGAACCGCCAACTATTCCAGCATATGTTTTATGCAGCGGATGCCCTTCCAGCTGCAACCCAGTACTGGGAAACACTCATACACACTCATTCACACACACACACACACACACACACACACACACACACACTACGACCAATTTAGTCTATCAATTCTCCTATAGCGCATGTGTTTGGACTGTGGGGGAAACCGGAGCAAACTCCACACTGAAACACCAACTGATCCAGCCGGGACTCAAACCAGCTACCTTCTTGCTGAGGACACAGTGCTAACCACTGAGCCACCATTACGCCACACCTAAAAAAATTGTTATATAAAAATTAAAAACTGCTTTCATTGCAGACAAAATAAAACAAATAAGACTTTCTCCAGAAGATAAAACATTATAGGCATTACTGTATTAAACATCATGTAGGAAATATTGGAAAAAGAACTGAAGTTTCACCGCAGGGCGAATCATTTTGCCTTCAACTCTTAAATGGTTTCTGCAAAGCCTTTAATCAGAGAAAAGTGTGGCTTTAATACCGTGGTACTGAATGATTACTGTATTTATATACCATGATATTTAGTTGTTTCTTCGAGATGCCATGGTGTGAATCCAAAAAAGCTTCAGCCATAATAAGTGTGAGTCATTTATTTAATAATCTGAATTATCCAGCATCCGCCCAGATGATCTGCAGGTGTGGATCTGTCTGTGCCAGGAGCTGCAGATCAGCCCAAACTCACTGCACTGCACCTCAGAATATATACTGCGGTAACTAGTATGTAGACCACGGTTACACACTACTAGAATAAATAATGATAAATATATTAGATGTCATAAATAAATATAAAGTGACATACCAGCAGAAGTATATCAAATATATGAAGATGATTCATTCATTCATTTTCTTTTCGGCTTAGTCCCTTTATTAATCTGGGGTCGCCACAGCGGAATGAACCGCCAACTTATCCAGCATATGTTTTACGCAGCAGATGCCCTTCCAGCCACAACCCATCACTTAGAAACACCCATACACACTCATTCACACTCATTCACACACACACACACACACACTCATACACTACGGTCAATTTTTGCGTACCCAGTTCCACTATAGCGCATGTGTTTGGACTGTGGGGGAAACCGGAGCACCCGGAGGAAACCCACACCAACACGGGGAGAACAGGCAAACTCCACACAGAAACACCAACTGACCAACAAGTGACAATAATAATAATATTAATAATAATAATAATAATAATAATAAATGACAATAATATAAATAATTCAGCAGACTACATGAATAAATAATACATATATAAAATATGGGATAATAATAATAATAATAATAATAAATGACAATAATATAAATAATTCAGCAGACTATATGAATAAATAATACATATATAAAATATGGGATAATAATAATAATAATAATAATAATAATAATAATAATAATAAATGACAGTAATATTAATAATTCATCAGACTACATAAATAAATAATACATATATAAAATATGGAATAATAATAATAATAATAATAATAATCATAATAATAAATGACAATAATATAAATAATTCAGCAGACTACATGAATAAATAATACATATATAAAATATGGGATAATAATAATAATAATAATAATAATAATAATAATAATAATAAATGACAGTAATATTAATAATTCATTAGACTACATGAATAAATAATACATATATAAAATATGGGATAATAATAATAATAATAATAATAATAATAATAATAATAATAATAAT
>CAIGQZ010035256.1:1828572-1839108 GCA_903798205.1 Danio tinwini
AATAATGTTCATGTCTGGTGACTGGGCTGGCCAATCCTGGAGCAGCTTGACCTTCTTTGCTTTAAGGAGCTTTGATGTGGAGGCTGAAGTATGAGAAGGAGCGCTATCCTGCTGGAGAATTGTCCCTCTCCTGTGGTTTGTAATGTAATGGGCAGCACAAATGTCTTGATACCTCAGGCTGTTGATGTTGATCATCCACTCTGCAGATCTCTCGCACGCCCCCATACTGAATATAACCCCAAACCATGATTTCTCCTTCACCAAACTTGACTGATTTCTGTGAGAATCGTGGCTCCATGCGGGTTAGGTCTTCTGCAGTATTTGTGATAATTGGGATGCAGATCAACAGATGATTCATGGAGAAATCCACCTTCTGACACTTTCACAAATGATCAACTAAAAGACAAGTTATTATCTGTTGCTCACACAACTGAGATCCACCACAAGACTTCTGTCAGGGAGTGTTCACGCTTAAAAATGGTGTGTTTAGCTTAAGGTTCACTTTTGTACCTTTACAGTAATACGAGGAACACATTTGTACTTTTTAGATATTAATATGTACCTTTAAGGACCTGTATGGAAAAAAAATCATTTTCAGAAAAGATACCGCCCCAGTGACAGTGTAAAGGTGAATAATTTGAGTCAGGTTGAAGAATAGTGTCAGTTTATTGAGTCTCGATTGCAGTGTGCTTTGAATTTCACTCATTCAAGTGCACAACCACACACACTGCAAACACACACCCAGAGCTGTGCAACTGTGGGGTTCAGTGCATTGTTTAAGAGCAGCTCATTTACATTCATTCATTAAGCAGATGCTTTAATCCTAAACGATTTACAATTGAGGAGAATAGAAGCATTTTAAATCATCAGAGAGTAGCAGTACATACATAAACAGAAGTTTATATACAAGTCCAAGCTTATGGAAAGGAGCAAGTGTGTCCTACAGGTGGTTTGTCAAGTCCACTCACCTGTGTGAAAAGCACATTTTTAGCCAAGTGGTATGCAGCGCTTATAATGAGGTGTCTGATGCATATAGAGAGGAAAACGAGTGTGTTTTCTACAGGTGGTTTGTCAAGTCCACTCAGCAGAATGGACCACCAGAGACAATTGCATGATGCTTTTACAGAAATATGGAGTGTTGATAAGAAAGTGTCTGGTGCATATGGCGAGGGGAGAGTGTGTCACCTGCTGTGGGTGAAATAGCCGGCATGAATACAAGCTTGTGGGAGGGTCTCAATAGTATGCCAACTGGGGGCGCTTTTCAAGAACACTATTAAGAAGACCACAGCATGGATCCTGGCATACCAATCAGGCTCTTCAACTTGAAGTTGGTCGATTAATTTAACTGTGCAAGCTCTTCTTGTCAGCTGGGGGACTGTAGGGAAAGTTAGCAGTGGTCTGGGGTAAAACTTCACCTTATAAATGTGAATTAGTCGGATAACAGAGTCAGTTTATTGAGAATGGATTGTAGTGTGCTTTAAATTTCAATCATCCAAGGGCAAAGAATTGAAACTCAATCATTCATTCATTTTCTTTTCGGCTTAGTCCCTTTATTAGTCTGGAGTCGCCAGAGCGGAATGAACCGCCAGCACATGTTTTACACAGCGGATGCCCTTCCAGCCGCAGCCCATCTCTGGGAAACATCCATACACACTCATTCACACTCATGGACAATTTAGCCTACTCAATTCCCCTATAGCGCATGTGTTTGGACTGTGGGGGAAAGCGGAGCACCCGGAGGAAACCCACGCCAACACGGGGAGAACATGCAAACTCCACACAGAAACACACACTGACCCAGCCGAGGCTCGAACCAGTGACCTTCTTGCTGTGAGGCAACAGCACTACCTAGTGCGCCACTGCATCGCCCAGAAATGAAACTTTATAAACTAATTTCGAGAGAAGCACGTGATATGATTGATTGCAGCTGGTTTCTCATCTGTAATCAGCCATAATCCAATCAGATTGATCCAAACTTACAATAAAGACAGATTTCCCCCTACTGCCTTATCTTCGGTTTGGAAGGATCCCTCATCCACCCCATCTCCTCCCTTTCCTCCTTTTACCTCTTGAGACCTACCTGATCTCAGACCTCTTTCCATGCTAATTGACCATGCAGGAGCCCTGGGCTCAATTATCTCCAAGCTCAGGGTTCTCTCCAAGGACAGCATGCCAAACCTGCTAATAGCATCAAGCAATATCTAAGTGTGAACTCTTGAAAATGTATGAACGAGATTGTGCAAATTAATTGGAACTAGCCACTAAACTAGTTGTCTTGAGAACTGTGTTGGATATTTTTGTTTAATCAAATTTTGTTTTCTTCCCTCCTCTGGGCATATGAAAAGGATTATAATAATAAACTATAATCTGCAGTTTTACTCCACAGAACTCTATATAAAAGCCTGAATTTTTTAGCACAGGCCTATCTAAAAGGTTAATGCTGAAAATCGATGGTCAACAGTACAAATGACTAATGTTACCTCTTCCTAACAGGGAGGTACATGGTACAAGGTCCTTACATGACTTTGTAATTCAATTTAATTCAGTTCATCTTTATTTCTCTAGCGCTTTTACAATGTAGATTGTGTCAAAGCAGCTTCACATAGAAGATTAAAGTGACTTGAAACTGTGTAGTCCAGAGTTGAAGTTCAGTTTAATTCAGGTCAGTGTGGGTTAATATTCACTGCTGAGAGTCCAAACACTGTCCATTAATACACAGCTCTACAAGTCCTGAACTATGCAAGCCAGTGGCAACAGTGGAGGAACAAACTTCACCAATTGGCGAAAGTGAAGACTAAAAAAAAACCTCGAGAGAAACCAGGCTCAGTAATCAGTAAATGTGTTTATAATGGAAGTCAATGGGGCAAAAACAGCACCAACATAACCAAAGGGGAGTCAATCTGAACACCACACAAGCATTAAACAGTCATTTCAGTTAGAATAATGTAGGTAAATCGCGATTGTGCATTACAATGTGATATAGCTTGTTAATGGAGTCTGTTGATTGCGACAGGATGGTAGTACTCCAATAAAGATGCTTGTAAATGAAACCAAAATCATAATCGCTCTTGTATTCAGTTCCTCTTCCAATAATGTTTAATGTCTGGAGGTACAATAGACGCTTTTGTGTGTCGAACCAGCAGAACCTTCAACCTGTCCTCGTCTCAGGCAGTTAGAGAAAGAGACTGAAGTCTTGTAAACGTCTGGCGCTGGAGAATTTGTTGGCCGCGGTTCTCGGTGTTGGCTGGTTTTCCTGGCAGCTGATTTCTGGATTTTTCCTCCTGCTTGTGGATCACTTGTCACTTCTCCTGCTAATCTGCATGTGTTTCCAGCCAGACGTCCAGTATCTGATTTTCACCAATCAGTTGCTGTTTCGGTTGCCAAGTAATCGAGGTAAAGGTGCGTTCAGGCTGACTGCGACTCGTCAGATGGCTTACTTTGGTTGTTTTATCTTTGTTTAAGCATAAAGTTGATTAAACACTTGTTCAGTGAAGTTTTCTAGTGTAAGCAGTTGCTTGGTTTTGCATCAGTAAGATTAATAAACTGTACAAAGATTCTCTTATTTAGAGTTTTTCTCTTGTTTCTAATGCAAATATCTAAACATTCTTAAACCAAGAAACATTTTCTAGACTAGTACAGAAATCTAGTGTTGTTTTCAGAAATAATGAGTCAAAATGAAGTGAGTTTTTCCTTAAAACAAGCTAAATAATCTTTGTCAAAGAGAAAACAAGATTACTCTGCTTCCTCCATTGTCAGATTATATCGCTTGTGTTTTTTTTTTTTGCTTGTAATTTATTTATTTATTAATTTATTACATTTTATTTATTATTTACTTATTTTTATTCATTTGAAATATTAATTATTTATACAAGTATTATGCATTTATTTATTTATTTATTAGAATGTTTCAAAATGTTATTTATTTTTATTTTTAAATGTTATTTATATATTTTTTTACATTTTATTTATTTAGTCATTCATTTACTTTTTTGGTGTTATTTTGTCTATTTTTAAAATGTTATTTATTTTTTTATTTTTAGAAAAAATTATTTATTTATTTATTTATTTATATTTATTTATATTTATTTATTTAATTCTATGTCAAAGAGAAAACTACATTATTTTGCTTCCCCATTGTCAGATCATTTTGCTTGTGTTTTTATTTATTTTGCTTGTAATTTTGCTTAATTTATTTATTTATTAATTTATGAAATTTATAATTTTTTATGAATTTTTATTTATTAATTTATTCATGTTCATGTCATAATATTTATTTAAACAATTATTTATGTGTGTATTTGTTTATTTATTTTATTTTTTTTTTCAAAATGTTATTTATTTTTATTTTTACATGTTATTTATTTATTTATTTATTTATTTATTTATTTATTTATTTATTTATTCATTTACTTTTTGATATAATTTTTTCTATTTTTAAAATGTTATTTATTTAATAAAAAAATTATGTCAAAGAGAAAACTACATTATTTTGCTTCCTCATTGCCAGATTATTTTGCTTGTTTTACGGAAATACTTAATTTTGACTATTTATTTCTGAAATATTTTCTATGTTTTGCTTGTCTAGAAAATACTTCTTGATTTAAAAATATTTAAATATTTGGACTAGAAACATAAGAAAAAATCAAAATAGAAAATAATTTTTTGCAGTGTATATTTATATAAGACTAAAATCTGTATATACTATTTATGAGTCTTCCTTGATGTCAAAACAACGTCAAACTGACATTGTCAAAAAAACATGCCAAGAAATGAAAATCGACTTAATGTCAAAACCTTGACGTCCATTTGACATCCACACATTAGTCAATTGACATCAAATAAGTTTGCTTTTTAAACTATTTTTATTTTTGATGTCAGTTGACTAACTTGATGTCAAAACAACATAAATTGACATACTATTTAGCTTTGATGTAAAAAAAAAACATTAAAAATTTAACCACACAATGCATGTAAACTACATATATGTAAAAATGACATCAGATAGACATCTAACATTAGAGTCAGATTTTTTGATGTCAATGTTGTCAATTTGATGTGGTTTTGACAATACAATTAGTCAATTAAGTCAATAATAAGTTAGTCAATTAACCTCAAACGAATTAGCATTTAGTCAATTGACATGAAATCAATTAGCAATTTAAAAAACACGTCAAACATGCAACATGATTTGATGTAAATTGACTAACTTTAATGTCAAAACAACATAAAATTGACAACATTAATGTTAAAAAATATGCAAAAAACCCCCACAAAAAACAACAACCCTACAATTCATGTAAACTACCTTTATCATCACATTACTTTTTTAATGTCAACGCTAACCTTAACCCAAAACGTTTAAAATGCTAATTGATTTTATGTCAATTGACTAACAGAGGTGAGTGTCTAAACGCAGTTTATTAATAGCTTAGTCAGGCAGGCAATGGTCAAACACGAACAGATGCATGAGGGTAATCCAAAACCATAGTCACAAGCGAAAGGTGAGTGCAGGAGACAAACAGGATAAACAATAACAAAAACAGGGATCAAAAACCACAGAAGAACAAGGAAAACGTGTAGAAATGTTACAGGAGGCAAGACTTAGCAATGTGTGTGTGTTTGAGAAGTGAATATAGTCCAGTTAATCAGTCCATGATGAGTTACCGGCTTGTGTGTGTGTAATCAGGGGTGATCAAGAACTGGTGTGTGTGTGAGGTGCCTGATGGGAGTTGTAGTTCATACAGTGGCGGAGTTGTAGTCCAGGTGTTTATGCATGTTTTCCTGTGATCTGCAAAGCTTAGATTGCTGGTGATCGTGACACATTGACGAACAAATTACAACCCTACGATGCATGTAATCTACCTTGATGTTAAAACGACATCAAATACACATTTAACATTAGCATCACAGTTTTTGATGTCAATGTATGTCGATTTGATGTTGTTTTGACGTCAAGTTAGTCGATTGACATCAAATCAAGTAGCATTTTCAAAAACACGTCAAAAAAACATCAAAAATACTAATTGATTTTGCCAACTGACGTCAAAAAAACACATTAAAAACATAAAAAATGCAACCTACAATGCAAGTTAACTACCTTGTGGTCAAAACGACATCAAATAGACATCTAACATTGGCGTCAGATTTTTTGATGTCAACGTATGTCAATTTAATCTTGCTTTGACATCAAGTTAGTCAATTAATTGCTTCTTTAATGATTTTTAATGTTATTGATGTGAAAAACACATCAAAAATACAAATTAATTTGATGTTGATTGATTAACTTGATGTCAAAACCACATCAAATAGACGTCTGGTGTCACTTTGCCACATTTCACTCTATTAACAAACTATTAACAAACACTACTCACACTACTAATTAGCTACTTATTAATAGTTAGCATGGTAAAAGCTGGGTTTAAGATTAGGGATGTAAAATAAGATCACACTTTATGACTACTAATGAACAATTAATATTTTAATAATAGGCATGAATTGTGACCTAAACTAAAGTGTTACCAACATTTTTGATGATACTGTTATATGTTAATTTTATGTCGTTTTTGACATCAAGGTAGTTTACATGCATAGTAAGAACACAAATTCATAATTGAAGCTTTGAGATAAATACAAATAATATATTTGTAAAAATAATTGCCCTAATTATTTCATATATTATAATAATTTGTGTGGGGTTGTTTTGATTATCAAAAGAACATTAATGTGTGGATGTCAAATGGACGGCAAGGTTTTGATCAAATTTTGACTTGTTTTGATGTTGTTTTGACATCGAGGCACCCCCTGGGTTACTATAATTTAAGAGGTAGGATGTGTTGCTGTTGTTTTTGCAGTACAACCCCATTTTTTTCTTTCTGAACGTGTGTGTTTAAACACGTTTTGAGGATGAAAGTATGTTTTTCCCAAGTGTTGTTGTTCACTTGGTGGTGTGTGAGTGAGTTGTACGTGTTGTACGTGTGCACCTCCTGTTTCTTGGGTTTGTTGTGAACACTGAGGTCTGTCATTAGGATCTAAAGGGATTTATTTCAGCTGTTCAGTTTCTCATGTCACACTTTACATGTCACTTTACCGCAGTGAAGGAAGGTACAGCAGATGTTATGTGTCTCAATTGTTCATTTAGGGATCCTGATTTTACTAATACCATTTGAGCTTTAGTTATGATCAAGCTGTTGTTCTGCCTTGGCAATAGTGGTGCTGAAAGAGAAAACTGAAGACTAATGACGCTAGAGCGCCTCTTGTGGTGACAGTGCGAATGTGACACTTGTGGTTTTTATGAAATAAATACCTTTTTTTCATTTTTTCTTTCTCTTATTCATTCATTCATTTGATTATTTGTTTATTTATTCACTTATTTTTATGTTATTTATTTTAATAGAAAAATATTTATTGATTTATTTATTGATAATGTTTTAAAAATGTTATTTATTTTTATTTCTTAATTTTTTAAATATAATTTTTTATATACAATTATTTATTCATTTATTTATTTATTTTTAAATGTTATCTGGTTTAATTTTTAAATGTTATTTATTAAAAAAGTTTACATGTTTAATTATTCATTAATTAATTTTATTTTTAAATGTTATTTCTTTATTTCTTTCTTTATTTCTTTATTCATAATGTATTTTATTTTTATTGATTCTTATTTTTATTTTAAATGTTTTTTGTATAAATGTTATTTATTTATACCATTATTTATTCATTTGTTTATTTATTTAAAAATTAATTTTAATATTATTTTTATGTTATTCATTTACATTTTTACATGTTATTTATTTATTCATTCATTTGCTTTTTTTAAAATGTTTCTTTATTTCTTTATTGATTCATTTTTTACGTACTTTTTTATAAATGTCATTTATTTATTTATTTATTTCTACAATCATTTATTCATTTATTTTATTTTTAAAAAATGTTATTTATTTGTATTTATTTATTTATTTATTTAATAGTTCATTAATTATTTATTTTATATTTAAAGATATTTATTTTCATTTTGTATGTTATTTTTTAATAAATGTTATTTATTTATCTATACAATAATTTACTTTAGTGCCATTTCTGGAGATTATGTTTTTTATTATGGGGCAGCACGGTAACGCAGTGGGTAGCACAATTGCCTGATCGCTGGTTTAAGCCTCGGCTGGGTCAGTTGGCGTTTCTCTTCGTGCTCGTGTGGGTTTCCTCCAGGTGCTCTGGTTTCCCCCACAGTCTAAACACATGCGCTATAGGGGAATTGATTAACTAAATTGGCTGTAGTGTGTGAGTGTGAATAAGAGTGTTTGGGTGTTTCCCGGTGTTGAGTTGTGGCTGGATGGGCATCCACTGTGTAAAACATATGCTGGATAAGTTGGCGGTTCATTCCGATGTGGTGCCCCCTGATAAATAAAGGGACTAAGACGAAAAGAATATGAATTAATTATTATTATTATTATTATTATTAATCATGGTAACTCTACCTTCCTTTTAATTTGTGACAAGTTTACCATGTGTTTTTAGAGTGTTTCCTTTTTTGTATTTCATTTTTATGTTTTTCTTATGTTAAAATTGTTCATTTCTATTTGTTAAAACAATAATATTCCTAATATTTGTTGTACCTTTGCATTCTACATGATGTTAAATTCAGAAACCAGTGGCATGAAGCCTAAAACTAATTGCAGTCATGTCCTTGCATATTTCTGATGCATTTCTTTTTGTATTTATATTATATTATAGGGAATACATTCTCACATATAATTTGCATTGATTGAAATAATGCACAATATATACTGGGAAATGATCACTGCTTTCTTTCTATTGGGATTTGATTGACTGGTGAAAATTGTGCTGTGATATTTTTGCAGTGGAGAAGTTTTTCCCAATAATAACAGAGTGAGAGAATGAGCTGAACCACGAATCGTGCTCAATAAGCCTCGACGCTTGAATGAGGAGCGTAAATAGAGTCAATTTTGATGTCACGCTGATGTAAGTCATGTGTGTGTGCTAATTGAACCCGTGTGTGTGTGTGTGTGTGTGTGTGTGTGTGTGTGTGTGTGTCTGTGTGTGTGTGTGTGTGTGTGTGCGTGACCTTTGACTCCTGAGCTGTGAGAAGTTCTGCATGTAAGCTGATGTGTTCCGCAAATGAGTGTGTGTGGAAATGTGTTCTCCCTCTGTCATTTCAGCGCTGATGAATGTGTGTGTGTGTGTGTGTTTGCACGATTACAGGACAGGGTGTTTAACTACAGCAGATGGAGTGTGTTTCTAAATGCTTCATGCTTTTTATTTTTTTATCTATTGAGAGTTTAGGTGTTTACATACACTGTTGAAGTCAAAATTATTAGCGGTAATATATTGAAGTATTTCCTAAATGATGTTGAACAGATTCAGGAATTTCTCACAGTATTTCCTCTAATATTTGTTCTTCTGGAGAAAGTCTTATTTGTTTTATTTTGGCTAGAATAAAAGCAGTTTTTAATAGTTTTAAAGCCATGTTAAGGTCAATATTATTAGCCCCCTTCAGCAATATTAGTGTTGGATTGTCTCCAGAACAAACCACTGTTATACAATGACTTGCCTAAATACCCTAACTTTACCCTAATTACCCTAGTTAAGCCTTTAAATGTCACTTTAAGCTGAATACTAGCGTTTTGAAGAATATCTAGTCTAATATTATGTGCTGTCATCATGGAGAAGAGAAAAGAAATCAGTGATTAGAAATGAGTTATTAAACTATTATGATTGGAAATGTGTTAAACAGAAATGGGAAAATATAAAATGATTAAAATTTAAGGGGAGGGACATAAACACAGAAAACAAAGGAATGAAAAAATAAGTAAATAGAGAATATTTCATATAGAAATCAACAAATGTACGTGCATTACTAGTAGACAATATTATATTTACAGTTACATTATGTGCAAATTTAATTTTAAACTATGTTGTTAAATAAATAAGTGTCGAGATTTGTATAAATATTCACTATAATGCATTCATTCATTTTGCTTCCAGCTGCAACCCATTACTGGAAAACACCCATACACATTCATTCACACACACTCATACACTACAGCCAGTTTAGTTGATCAATTCCCCTATAGCGCATGTGTTTGGACTGTGGGGGAAACCGGAGCACCCGGAGGAAACCCACACCAACACGGGGAGAACATGCAAACTCCACACAAAAAAACACCAACTGACCCAACCGAGACTCGAACCGGAGACCTTCTTGCTGTGAGGCAACAGTGCTGACAGCATTATTAAAGAGTTGATTCTTCAGATTTTTGTTGGGTTATGTTGTTGGATTGTTTGGTTATAAAAAAGAAAGAACAAGAAGATTTTAGCGTACAATTCTGTGTCCTGTGTGTGCTTGTGCAAAGGGTGTTTTCTAGCTGTGGACTCCCAGCAGTTTGTTGGCATTTATTAAGTGTGTGTATGTAGTGAAGTTGTGTGTGTGTGTGTGTGTGTGTGTGTGTGTGTGTGTGTGTGTGTGTGTGTGTGTGTGTGTGTGTGTGTGTGTGTGTGTGTGTGTGTGTGTGTGTG
>CAIGQZ010035256.1:1952368-1989868 GCA_903798205.1 Danio tinwini
ATACTATACTGTTGTATACTATACTATACTGTATACTATACTATACTATACTATACTGTTGTATACTACATACAATAAATATTAATACAAAATTAAACACTTTTCAAAAAAGAATTATTACAGGTTCGACATAAAAATCCTATTTTGAATAAAAGGCAAAATATAAACATTTTATTTTCAAGATTGTGAGTGTCTGACGATGTTATTCATGTTTCTGTCTGCATCCCAGTAAAAGGGTGTTTATTATTGCTGAAAAAAGTATTACTGTAAACAATATAAATTGTGACACCACAATATAAATGATTGAGCATAATATGAAACAAAATACTTTTTATTTTAAATAAATAAATATAAAAATAAATATTATGATAGATGGATGGATGGATGGATGGATGGATGGATGGATGGATGGATCATATTGCACCTAATATAAGAAAATTATGTAATACATATTTTTATATAAACCAAGTACTGTCATTTACTCTTTTAAATGGCATTTGCCCACATCCTAAATGTGTCATCTTTATCATAAATGTATATTTATTTTAATTCCATGTATTGTTCTGTAAAAATCACTCAATAGTTTTTTTTATAATTGCACTTTGCACTTGCTGCTGTTGCACTCCTGGTTAGACCTAAACTGCATTTCCTAATCTAATCTAATCTAATCTAATCTAACCTACCCTAACCTAATCTAATCTAATCTGTTCACTCATCATATTCATGCATTCAGTTTTCATTTTATGCAAAATCAAAAAGATTGATCTAAATATTTAACAAGATCAATCATGAAAGCAACACAACTAGATATGCAAAAACCGAAGCACTTTCCAAACCTTGCAAATATGTTATTTAAAATCGAAGCGTTTCTCTGGATCTCCAGCACCATATGAACCCTGTGAAGAAGCTCCCAATAGGAGGAGATGGAAAAGAGCTGAAATCCTGATGAGTCAGGAAAACACATTAAAGGAAATAGACTGTAAAAGAGTTGGGATGTGGAAGTTCTGGAGGGAATGTCCGACCACATCACGGCAGAACTCAGCACAATAGCACTGACAATAAAACTGCCACGCTTTTATGAGCTCAATCTTTTTAACAGGCCTCCACCGTGAGCTCAAATGTTTGGGACGCTGGTTTACTCTAGTTTCTGTTCTCATCACAATACTGTGTATCTTAGAGAGGCATTTTATTCAACACAGGCTCAGTGGAGGTATATACGTGCCCTGGGCTGCATGTCTGAGAACCCAGAAATATGTTTTTGCAGTTTTTGTTTTCATGAATGCATTTGTCATAAATCCACTAGAGGGCGCTGTGTGCATGTTTGAGAATCTTAAATACATTACGCCCCATGCCAATGAAATTAATCAGCAATAGGCCACTGTCTGAGCTGGTGTATTTGCATACAGCAATCTGACTGGCTGACGCTTCCGTTGGCGCTTAAAAAGTTGAGCAAGTCCCAACTTCTGCAGCGAGCAACGCCACTGAAGTGGCGCCGACGTTATCCACAATGCAGTTCGGCAATGCCTGACGTCACCCATTCAAAGTGAATGGGAAGTGTTAAAGCTGACGCCTCGTGTGAATGGGGCGTTACTGACGCCACAGATTCTCATATGTGCCATTTTTTGGTAAATCCACTAGAGGGCGCTGTGTGCATGTTTGAGAATCTCAGATACATAACTGCAGACAGTTTCTCATATGTGCCATTTGTCGTAAGTCCACTAGAGGGCGCTGTGTGCATGTTTGACAATCTTAAATAGATAACTGGTATGGTTAGGATGATTCATGAAAATCTGTTTGGTATGCGTGTTTATCAATCAGTTCATGTTTATTTTTTATGATTTGACATCTTTATCAGTCGGCTAATCGGAGTGTAAAGTGAAAGTAAACCTCTGTGGAAGAATTTTGTAAATAGCAGCAGCATAAATGACAACTTTTTCCCTCTTGCTGTATTAGAATTACACACATATCTCATTTATTAAAATATTGTCGTTTACTAAGATCAAACTGCTTCGTTCTTTCAGTTCTTTGATTGCATGGCCTAGATTATAATGTTAATTATTATGTTGTTTGTGGTTTTTAGTTCTTGTAAAGCACATTGGTCAACTTGGGTTGTTTTTAATTGTGCTAAATAAATAACCTGTTATTTTAATTCTGATGTATGGTATTCCTTAGTGTTACAATAGGGCTTTTTTGGTCAATGTTAACCAAATCAAACCGAAAATCAATGATTTTGTGAACCGTCCCACTCTTAGACACGGTTTCTGATCACTAAAATCCACCAGAGGGCGCTGTGTGCATTTTTCTCAAAGGCATTACTAGGACACATTTTGTCATACATGCTGTTTCTCGTAAGTCCACCAAACTATTTACTCCAGAAAAGCCATCCATATTGAGGTAATCGGTCAGTTGTATCGCCTCCTAGTGTTCGTTTTACACACAAAATGCAGCTATATGTACCCGCCAGCACATATTTAAGTTCTCAGAAATGTAACCCTGAGCACATATTCCCAAATGTCTTCTGTCTAATCCTCTTAGCAGCAGACAATGACGACTGGAAACTTGGATTAAAACGAAACCAACTGTTCACTGAAGTTAAACTGAAAACGGGAGCGACTCCGAACACACACACTGAGTCAGTTAACATGGGTACAGGCACGCTCTCGGTTGCACTGAGCATCATAGGAATTCTGTACTTACAGCTGAACAGCGTAAATAAATGTCAAAGTAATTATTTTACTTTTTAAAAACAGTAAATGAAACATTAATTTATTTTTATTGTCATACTGTAATCATAAGTGTGTGTTGGTGTTATTGTGTAGTTTTGTGACATACTGTTCCTCTTCCGGCCTGCAGGGGGTGTTAGTGATGGAGCTGGAGAATCGAGGCGGGCTCCACATGGGGTCAAAGGTCAGCAAACTCACATTAGGTTTCCAGCGCAGCTCCACATCAGACGATGACTCCGGCTGTGCTCTGGAGGAATACGCCTGGGTGCCGCCCGGACTCAGACCAGAGCAGGTATGGCTTGAGTAAAGCTTCCAGGAAATTATTTTAAAGTTTTATAGATGTTAGTATCAGTATGTTAGTCTTGAGTATATCTATAGTGTGCTCCAAAACAGACAGCATTCACATTTAGAAGATACAAGCATCTAAAGCTTGTAGTTTTTCACTGCTGCCTAAATGGATCAATGATTTTGACAAGAAACCCACTGATAGCCCCACCCAAATAGATTGATAGCCCTGCCCCAAAGGAATGATAACCCTGCCCTAAATTAATCAAATAATCCACCAAAATAGATTGATAGCCCCGCTCTAAGACTGATAGCCCCGCCCCAAAGGAATATAATAGCCCTGCCCTAAATGAATAATAAATCCACCCAAATAGATTGATAGCCCTGCCCTAAAATGAATAAAAGTCCCACCCTAAAGGTCTAATAGTCTAGCCCTAAAGGACTAATAGACCCGCCCTATATATATAATAAACCTGCCAAATAGAGCAATAGCCCCACCCAAAATGACTAAAAGTCCCGCCCTAAAGGTCTAATCGACCAGCCTTAAAGAAATGATAACCCAGCCCTGAAAGACTGATGACCCAGCCCAAAATGACTGATAGTCCCGCCATAAATAAAAAAATAAACCCAAATAAGCCTTAATAGAATGATAGCCCCCCCTGTAGAATTGATAGCCCCGCCATGAACTAATAATAAACCCACCCAAACAGAAAGATAGCCCCGCCCTAAATAACTAAAAGGTCTAATAGTCTAGCCCTAAAGCAATGATAACCCCGCCCTAATGGACTGATAGCTCCAGCCAAATAGCTAATAGCTCCGCCCTAAACTAATAATAAACTCGCCCAAATAAAAAGATAGCCCCGCCCTAAATGACTAAAAGGTCTAATAGTCCAGCCCTAAAGGAATGATAACCCCGCCCTAAAGGACTGATAGCCCCAGCCAAAATAGCTGATAGCCCCACCCTAAACTAATAATAAACCCGCCCAAAGAGGATAACCCCGCCCTAAATTACTAAAAGGTCTAATAGTCCAGCCCTAAAGCAATAATAACCCCACCCTAAAGGACTAATAGCTCCAGGCAAAATAGCTGATAGCCCCACCCTAAACTAATAATAAACCTGCCCAAATAGAATGATAGCCCCGCCCTAAATGACTAAGGTCTAATAGTCCAGCCCTAAAGCACTCATAACCCCGGCCTAAAGGACTAATAGTCCCAGCCAAAATAGCTGATAGTCCCGCCCTAAACTAATAATAAACCTGCCCAAAAAGAATGATAGCCCTGCCCGAAATTACTAAAAGCCCTGCCCTAAAGGTCTAATAATCCAGCCCTAAAGGAATGATAACCTCACCCTAAAGGACTGATGGCCCCGCCAAAAATGGCTAATAGCTCCACACTGAATAAATAATAAACCCACCCAAATAGAATGATAGCCCTTTATTAAATGACTAAAAGCCCTTTTCTAAATGTCTTATAGTCCAGCCATGAAGGAATGATAACCCCGCCCTAAAAGACTGATGGCCCCGCCCTGAAATGACTGATAGCCCCGCCCTGATAGGCATTCTAGGTGACCAGAAGTGAAGCAATGCTGTTTTGAGGGGCAGGGAAGGTTATGGCATTTGATTAAAGATTTTGAGGGCAAATAAAATTGTGCAAAATGACGAAGTGCACAGATACATAGTTTATAACAAGCACACCTATATCAATATAAACATAAGAAGAGCAAATTTTGATTTGAAAAATTTTAATGTTGAATATTTGAATATTGAATGTCGAATATTTAACACTTACCTGTGCTGTTTTTATCATTCATTCATTCATTTTCTTTTTGGCTCAGTCCCTTTATTAATCAGGGGTCGCCACAGCGGAATGAACCGCCAACTTATCCAGCACGTTTTTACGCAGCGGATGGGAAAGCTGTTTTTATCAACAATACACAATTGCGACAATAAAGAGTTAAAATGAGTCGCGAAATGTAGTGATTTTAACATTACATGCGGGATCATTATTGTTAATAATTATTACTAATTTATGTTTAATGTATTAACATGTGCATTTATTTACTTGGTTTTCTTTTCCTCCTTATTTAGTATTTTTGTTTGTTTTAACCGCTGTATACGTATATTCAGTTTTCACATGTAATAGTCCCTCAGGTATAAATCTATAATCTTACTTTGTCATCCACCAGAAGAAAACAATAATAGCTTGAATTACACACAAAACCCCCCACATTACTCTCAGGAGGAGAACTGCAGTCCTATAACAGCTTCAGAGGCTCATTGTGTGGACTGAATCATGTCACGCACTTCCAGATATTTCCACACAATACACACGTTGTTACGCAGCAAATTCTCCAGATGTGATGTTTATTAAAATCCCGAGCTGTTTGTCAGTTGTGAGATGCTGAGATTTCTGTTCAACACTGGAGGAAGTTTCCCACAGGCATTCGGGAAACAGGAAATGCTGCTTTTTATTTACAAACGATGGAAAATCTGCAAGTCATTATCTTGAGCTGCCAGACCAAAGCCTTGCAAACATCAGGAGGAAGGGCTTGCTAACAGCCAAACTCGCAGACACTGCTTTATTTATTCATACATTTATTTATCCTGGCATTATCCGGCATGATCCAGCTCTGATGCCTTGAGGCTTGCTTTTTTATTTGATCATTTTTATTAATACTTGCATATACATGCCAGAGGGAGGTAACACATCTCGACACATTTCTAAACTTAACTCATTTCTAATAATATTTCTTTGGTCTTTGTCATGATGACAGCACATAATATTAGACTAGATCTTCTTCAAGACACTAGTGTTCAGCTTAAAGTGACATTTAAAGGCTTAACTAGGGTAATCAGGGTAAAGTTAGGGTAATTAGGCAAGTCATTGTATAACAGTGGTTTGTTCTGGAGACAATCCAAACTTAAGGCTCGTACACACCGGGACGCTTTTCGTTAGCGTTTATCATCTGCGTTTTTCAAGACGTTTTTTTCCGGATTCAATGATGATCAAAAATGATTATTGTTCAGCAGTGCGATAAGCAGCTCCATATTGACTCTGGGCATCTTCTTCAATGTACACTCGCATTAACAGTGTTGCACTTGAGCGCCTCCAAGGGGTGTTTACTGTAACTTCAGCAGCTCTGTACATGTGACCAAAAGTGCCAATCTGATTGGTGGAGAAGGTTTTGATGCGGCACGTCAAAACAAAAAAACAAGCATGAGGCGTTTCTTTAAAAAAAAATTTGTGCGTTGGTGTGCACGATCACATTAGCTGCCTTTATTTAGTCACGAGGTGTTAAACGTCAACGGAAAACTCGAGCAAAAAGCATCTCGGTGTGCACGGGCCTTAAAGCCTGGTTTATGATCAACGCATCCGCTAGTTCATTTGAGTGCTCGCGGCGATTGTGACGTCATCGCGGTGTTAGTGGAACTTTGCTATGGGTGCGCGCGACATCATTTCGGGCGAACAGTGTGTGGCACGCCGTGTTTGATATGAGTTGAATATAAAACACTTTGTATAGTGTAATAAAGTTACGGCCACCTGGCCACCGGGAAGAAGGAGGCGGAGAACCGACGGACTTTTAAATAAATATTTATTAATAAAAGGGACAGCAGCTCCTCACGGAGACTGCCGTCTAAATCAAAACAAAACAAACGGACGGCAGCTCCTCACGGAGACTGCCGTCAAACTGAAAGCAAAAGTAACACAACATGTCCGGGCCCGGTCCTCTCTCCCTGTCCTTTAGCATTGTTCCTCCTCTTATAGTTCAGAGCTCCTTCCGTGGGATTGAAGGCAGGTGTGCGCCACAGGTGTATCTCATCTGTGGCGGGCCTCGTTACGCTCCCACGGCTCTCGGCCACGCCCCCTCGCCACATATAGATTTTGTCTGAAACAGTACGACTGTACAAACATCTTTATGATCCGTGATCATAGAGATAACCTGATGATCAATAATTCTTGGCTAGAAATTGCAACAGCCGTAGGAAAGGAGGAAAGTTTTTGTTAAAAGGTTTGGAAAAACCTGAGGGATTGGCAAAGCCAACAGAGGCCATGGCAAAAGTGGAGCGTCAGGTACACAACTACAGAATATGTTTTTCCACCAGTCACTGGTTTTACACTGACGTTTATATTACAATTCTGAATTTAAAACCATTTAATATCTACAAAACTATAATTAAGGAACAAATTATTTCTTTGATAACTGTAAAGGAATATTTGAACCTGTCAGTTTAATGCCCTGTTTCTAGGCTTTATTGGTGCTGATGGTCAGGAATGTTGGACCATTATTGCCTTTTTAGCATAAGTAGAGGACAGAAACTAGCCAGACAGTGATGTGTGAATTGTGGAGTGGGCTAAATCTAAAAAAAAAAACAAAAAAAAAATCTGTATTTTTTAGTAAGTGTACTTTTTTTGCTTTGATTCTTGCCATAATTAAAAATATATTTGTAGTGTCATGAATATTTTAATAAACTTTAATAGATAAAATTGTCCAAGATATGAACAAAAGCTAGTTATGCATCAAATTTAATTAAATAAATCTTGAATGGTTATAAAGATCCTTATAATCATTAAAATAATTTATAAAAACAATAAAAATAATTAGTTTAAAAATATCATTGAATGATATTAATGACGTAGTTCCGGAAACTTCCTACTTCTCTGTTTATTCGTTTGACTTTGCTGTCAGATTATTTTGACCGCCCTCTGTTGTTTTAAAGAATATCACAACGGCGAACGCGGCAAGCATAAAAGCCTCGCCCGTTTCGCGAGGTGCGCGCGCAGTCAGCGGAGGTGCGCGATGCTGAGCCAGACGAAAGTATAAATCCAGCTTAAGACTAAGACGAAGGAAAATAAATCAATGAGACAAACTGCAAGCTTTAGATGTTTATATCACGTTTATATATCAGATGTTGTGAACATTTTAATGTGATAATATGCATGAAATGTTGCTACATCTTTATTATTATTATGTATTAATTTTGCAATGTTTAATTAAATAAATAAATTTAATAAAATGAAATGATAAAATTCGACTTAATAAATCTTTATTAAGCATAACATAAACAACGCACATTATCAGAGCTGTTCCTATTAATTATTTTTGTAATATTTCCCTTGATGTTTAACAGAGAAACTGTAATGTTTGGATGTTTATATCTTCTAAAAGTAAATTTTGCCACTGTATTTGTAGCACACTATAAAGACTCACATACTGGTACTAACACCTACATTTTAACGTCACATGACCTTTAACTGAAACCTGAGCAGCAGTTCTGGTTTTTACTGTAGTCCATTGTGCTTGATTGACACCGTGACCCCTGTGAGCCTTTATGAGGGCTGGTCGTAACACTCCTGTAGATAAACAGCAGGACCGAGCGGCTCTTTTCCTTCATAAAGAGTCTCCTGCTGTTTTCCAATCACTCTACAGGAATGCCATTTAAAGCTGATGACCATAAATCACGCTCATCTTAAGCTGATATTACCTCCAACTCGACCCTCAGGCCCTTGAACAACACTGTTCCTCTTCTTACACACAATCATCACCTATAATATCAGGGCAATCGACTGAACGGCTGCTATAAACACATTACAGTTTAACACAAAAGCTAAACTCCAAATTGCTTTAGAGCTTTTTCTCTAGAAATCGCTGTGGGTTTTGTTTAGGGTTGCTCTTCGGGGTCGGGGGAGTGTGAGACATAGACTGAAACCAGCATCACAACATGCTTTTTGCAACCGCAAACACTGCAGTGATATGAAATGCAATGAAAGGCATGTTTAATGGTGCAGTGTAAGACCCTCAGTGATAAAAACACAACTCATACTGACACTTTAATGGTTAGATGCATACAAATATACACAAAAATCATAGAAAAAGACTATTATATTTAAAACGAGACATTTCAGAGCATATTAATAGTTTACTAAATTGCTACTTAGAGTTTGTGTCTTGTTTCTAGACCAAATATCTAAAAATTCTTAAATCGAGAAGCATTTTCTGGAAAAGTTGTTTTCAGACATAATGAGTCAAAATGAAGTGAGTTTTTCTTTAAAACAAGCAGAATAATCTGACATTTATAAGGAGGTAAGTAAAATAATGTCAATTAAAAGTGAAAACTAGATTATTTAGCTTGTTTAAAGGAAAAACTCACTTATTTTTGACTCATTATTTCTGAAAACATGACTATTTTTTATAATATTGATATTGATGATATTTTTTGTTTGTCTAGAAAATGCTTCTTGATTATATTTAAACTTAGAAACAGCATAAAAAGTCTAAGAAGACATTTCTTCTTGCAGTGAAGCCACTAAATTGTAAATACTTTTTTAATATAAATATATTTCCTATTTGTACAATCCGCTTGTTAAGTGTGACGTCATGCGAATTGGCTTCCGGGTCCAAGCACTATAGAGTGGAGGAACTATGACGTCAGCTTATAGGTTAATCGGCTGCATAAAACTGGTTCCTTCCATAAAATTCCTATAGGATTTCCCTATAGGCTTTTCGAAGATTGCCAATAATAAGCTCTGTTTAAACACAGTTCATTACACTTACATGTTTTGTCTAGCCGGATAATCTCTACACGATAATACAACTTTTAGCACAGAAAAGCTAACATTAGGCTATAAACGGACTACAGAGCCTTCAGGGCGCTCGCCTGTGACGTCAGTACCACCCTGCTACAGACAACTCTTCAGTCTTATTTTTAGAAATATGGTCCATGACAAAGATTTACTCTCTCAGTTCATTATATTATAGTCCATGCTATATATTATAAACAAATAAATACGCAAATACACACCTACGTGTCTTTTGGATAGTTTTTTATGTGGGAAATACATTTTGTTTTGCGTCACGGTTGTTGTAAAAGTTTTAAAACTGTATGTATAAATGTGCCCACATGGTATTATCATAAGACTAAATAAGTGTATCACTCGCATGCACACAGCCGCTTACCTTAATAATAAGTACATTGAAAAGCAGCCCATACAGTCACATATGCTGAACATTAAAAGGAGGAGTGTAAATACTGCAGTTATGACAGAGTTAAATGTGTTCAGATCAAGAAAAATCTATTGATCATGTTCAAATGACAGGTAATATGTATGTACTTTTACACATTTATTCACACGTTTGCATTACTGAGAGCAGGAGAGAGACCGGCTGTGGTAAGCAGCATCCCCATAATATTGTTAAATTCAAATAAATGATCAACAAATGAATCTGTCTGGACAGTCTTTACAAGTGAAGGCATAATCTACACACAATATGAATTCACAATTAGAAAAATACTACAAACTATAAAAAACTATTCCTGAAAATACTTAAATCACAGACTAATCCAAATGCCCAACACAAGCGTGCTGCGTTCCAGCTCAGCTCGATGACGTATAATGCAACTTGATAGCCACCGTCTTTTTAAAGAAGCGTACCTGATTTAATAAATCAAGAGTGTGCTGTACCTGATGTGTTTTATGTCGTAGAATAAAACATGAAAGTATCTTTGAGTTGTGTTAGTCACTTATTTAATCGATTTAACCAAAATCCCATCTAAAATACCCATTGACTTTGAGACAAGGGAACTGGAACTGCTAAAATGTTACCTCGCTTCCGGATTTTTGCATACTCATTGACTTATAGTTCCTCCACTCGATAAACAACTGTACAGGGAGGCTCAACAAATGGTAATAATAAATGTTTACAAAGCACTGTACTACGAAAATCATGATTGCGATATAAATATAATATATATATATATATATATATATATATGCCTATGCCTAATATCCGATGGCCAGAAAAGGATTAATCTTTTATAAATTGTTCAAATATTGGTGTCTCTGGTCAGGGCCGGCCCTAAGCAGAATGACCTTGCTCTAAATAGTGGAGTATTGCCATTGCAAACCGGCCCACAATGATTTTATTGCTTATTAAATACAATCAATGAAACAGAAAAGTATAGTCTGATTTCTTCTACGTAATAACTCTCTGAATGACTTGGTCATTTTAAAACAGCACTGTTTCTGTCAGCTTCAAAAGGGACCAGTGATTCCTACTTTGCATCCTTCTGAAGTGTTTAAAACATATTTTATTATTTGGCAAACAGATTAAAGATTGTAGGTTGAGTTTTTTTTTTATAAATTCCAAAAGTAAAAACCCTGCAATGAAAGACAGCGAGCAATAATTAGTCAAAAGTGAAAATGCATGACAGAGTAATAAAATATACATTCTGGACTCATTAAAAACTCAAGAAAACAACAACAAAACAATTAACATTAATGCAAAGATTTATTCATAAATAAAAATACTAATAAGCAGTTAATATAAAGTGAATATGAAAAATATTCATATTAAAAAAATTAACATCGAAAAAAGGAAGCAATAAATACTGGGTTAATGTTAATACCCAAACACTAACTTTATTATTTCCTTCAGACTTATCTCCTTCCCTGTTCCTTCTATTTGAGATGCAGGGTCCAGAGCTTATATTAAACTATGATTAATTTAATTAGGACATCACTAAACACGTTTCAGGAAAAAATATTACCAGTCTGCAAAATATACCAGTAAAATGTGTGTAAAACCAGGAGAAAATAACATTTTTCATGTAAGTAGAGGACGTTTGCTAATCTGTAATCGCCTATTTTCAATAAATGTGCTACTAGATTGTCTTCAACATCATCATTAACACTTAAAAAGCGATGCTAAAAATGATTTTGTGCTCGTCTCTTCTCGTCGTCATTTTCCCCCTCAGTGTTTCTACGTCTGAAGAAGAACGTTAGTTTCGTTTCATTTTCGCGGTCCAGATGCTGCGAGCTTCCTCTGATCAAGTGACTTTCACACTAAAACAATTTCAACTTTAATAAAGTAATGATTTTCTTTTCAGTGAAAATGTATAAATATTTAAGCACTAAAACACTGTCAATGAAGATAATTTGTAAAATGCAAATAAAAATGAATTTAAGACACATCCCAAGTGAACATACTTTGTGTTTAACTGAAAAACACTGCTGAAGTCAGATATTCTGCTTTGAAAATGTTTTTTCCGTGCCGAAACGCTGTCTTTATTTAGGTCAATTTAACCTGCACAATGCCAGTTTAGCTGATTATAATTCAGCACTCCGGGTTGCCTTGATGGAAAACAGCGTATTTCATTCATTCATTCATTCAACTTACATACTGCACCTTTAAGCAAAATAATCTTGTGTCGAAAGGAAATCTTGATTATTCTGCTTGCTTTAATGAGAAACTCACTTCATTTTGACTCATTATTTCTGAAAACAACACTAGATGTTTTGTTTGTCTATAAAATGTTCTTGATTTAAGAGTTTCTAGGTACTTGGACTACAAACAAGACAAAAGCTCTAACCGAGAACGTCATTTTTTTTGCAGTGTGATGTTGTGAGCAAAATCAAAATGCCTTTAATATCTGATCTGTCTCCATCTGATCTTCAGGTCGCGCTGTATTTCTCGTGTCTCCCGGAGGATAAAGTCCCGTATGTGAACAGCCCCGGAGAGAAACAGCGCATTAAACAGCTCCTGTACCAGCTGCCTCCTCACGATAATGAAGTGAGTTTACTGAAAACACACGGAGAAGAGAAGCAGATCTTCATCAGATCTCATCACACACTGCACTGTTTCTCCAGCAGTCCAGAAAACCCACACATCGCATTTCACAACACACTCAAGCTACTATATTATCTATTCAGCATCCATTTCACAATCGGCAATCCTCACATCATAATCAGTAAATGTCAAGTCAAATTGAGCTTTATTGTCACAAAAAAGTGGAACGAAGTGTTGTGTCATGTCAAGTTTTTGTCTTGTTTCTAGTCCAAATATCTACAAATTCTTAAAGGGTCACGAAACCCCCGTGTCTCAGCAGGGTGTTTTCACACCTCTAGTTTGGAAAAAGTCAGGAAAGTGGGCGTGTCCAGCTCTGTTTAGGTGGGAGTGTCGTGGGAGGGAAAGAGAGAAGGTTTTGCATAAAGATGGGAGTTTCCTTTTGGGCACACGCTGATTTACACAGAGGCAAAACAAACACACAGACGCAGGGGAGAAAGACAGAGACTGTGTTTACATGGACATCAGTAATCAATTATCTGACTAATGATTAATATGTGGATGTTACGCCTTCATGATGTTATACTAGGGACTGAAGTAAATAACATTTATATTGTCTTGTGTAATATAGGAGAAAAAGTATCATGCATCAAGCAAAATACTGCCAAGAAGAGAATAATTTATTATACAAAAAAAAATCAAAGATAAACAGAAGAATAGTAATAATAAAGAAAAATAATATAGATAACAACAAACACAAACGGTAAATTATATACAATCTAGAATAACAAAAATAATCCAAAAACAATAAACCCCGCAGGGGAGGAGGACTAAAGTGGTGCTGAAAGAAAAGAAAATAACAAAAACCAAAGATCAGACTAACTGACAACAAAATAATCAAAAGCAAGTCTTCGGCGTTTCCCCACCCTAATTACCTACTCTAAACTTAACCAAACAAAAAATACAAAGCCAGCGCTCACTCCTAAACCTTTTACTAGGTGATGTACGTCACGTGACATCTAGGCCAAATCCGCCTGGGGAAAACAGGGGATAACAGCAAATAATCTCAAATGAAGAATAGAAAGAAAATGAATGAAAATAAACCAGATGGCAATAACAACTTTTGGTAAAGCAATATTAAGAACCAAAAAAAAAACAACAACTAAATAACGGGAGGCAGATTAAAACAAATAACAAAATAGCAAAAAGCCTCCCCCCGGCGTCCCACTCGTCGTCTTTTTAAAAACCTGGCAACCCCTCAGATTGGCCACAGAAGACGCCACGTCACCGAGGATAATGATGATTGACGGATCCTACAGCCAATAACAATTCGAAAGGGGTTGAACCTGTGAAACCGAAAGAGAGAGAGACAGAGAGAACAGGTGCACATGTGCGCAAAAGAGAAGGAGAGAGAGCGAAAGAGAGAGCAGCCTTCAGCATGCACTGGGACGGTTTGCGGCTGGGATGAAAATCAGCACCTCCAAGATCGAGGCCATGGTGCTCCACCGGAAAAAGGTGGTTTGCCATCTCCAGGTTGGAGGAGAGTCCTTACCCCAGGTGGAGGAGTTCAAGAATCTCTGGGTTTTGTTCACGAGTGAGGGAAGGATGGAACGTGAGATTGACAGGAGGATTGGTGCAGCGGCAGCAGTAACGTGGTATAGAAGGAGCTGAGCCGAAAGGCAAAGCTTTTGATTTACCGGTCAATCTACGATCCTACTCTCACCTATGGTCATGAGCTTTGGGTCATGACCGAAAGGACAAGATCTCAGATACAAGCGGCTGAAATGAGTGTCCTTTGAAGGGTGGCAGGGCACACCATTATAGATAGGGTGAGGAGCTCGGAGTAGAGCCGCTGCTCCTCCACATCGAGAGAAGTCAGTTGAGGTGGCTCGGGCATCTGTGTCGGATGCCTCCTGGACGCCTTCCTAAGGAGGTGTTGCAGGCATGTCCCACCGGGAGGAGGCTTCGGGGAAGACCCAGGACACGCTGGAGGGACTATGTCTCTCGGCTGGCCTGGGAACACCTTGGGATCCCCCCGGAGGAGCTGGAGGAAGTGTTCGGGGAGAGGAAAGTCTGGGGTTCTCTCCTAAGACTGCTACCCCTGCAGAAAAGCAGCAGAAAATGAATGAATGAATAAATTGTGACTATTGTGTATATAGTTTTATTTTATATTAGATTTTATATTAGATCATTTAATTTCTTTACCTCAGTACTGTTTGACTCTTCAGAAAACCATATAAAGGGCTGCTTATTTCATTTGTATATTTGTTCTGTTATATATAAATATATACAGTTGAAGTCAGAATTATTCGCCCCCGTTTATTTTTGTCCCCAATTTCTGTTTAACAGAGAGCAGATTTCTTCAACACATTTCTAATCATAATAGTTTTAATAACTCTTCTCTAATCACTGATGTATTTTCTCTTTGTCATGATGACAGTAAATAATATTAGACTAGATATTCTTCAAGACACTTCTATACAGCTTAAAGTGACATTTAAAGGCTTAACTAGGGTAATTAGGTTAACTAGGCAGGTTAGGGTAATTAGGCATGTTATTGTATAACGATGGTTTGTTCTGTAGACTATTAAAAAATATATAGCTTAAAGGGGCTAATAATATTGACCTTAAAATGACTGTTAAAAAATTAAAAACTGATTTTATTCTAGCCGAAATAAAACAAATAACACTTTCTCCAGTAGAAAAAATATTATCAGACATACTGTGAACATTTCCCTGCTCTGTTAAACATCATTTGGGAAATATTTAAAATAGAAAGAAAAAATATACCTGTAAAATATACTGTATATATATGTAGCTCTGCTAGCAGCAATCAAGAATGCATGATTATATGCTGCCATGGCTTTGCAGTCAATAAATGTGATTATAATGGAGGTCAGTGAGGCAAAAACAGCACCAACATCACCAAAGGGGAGTCAATCTGCAAAGGGGAGTGTATTGTTGAACATTTTTCAAGCATTTTCCCAAAATATGTGTCAAAATAAGATTTGTCAGCAAAATAATTCCATTTGCTAAAACACAGAGAAAGTTGTGACCAAATTAAGGCTTAAAATCAACCCAGAGTGGATGAAAACGACCCAACAAGCACACAACTGTGCAGTGGTGTGGGTGTTTTTAGATTCCTGCATCACAGAAAGATGTTTGTCACCTCATCTCTCTGTGGGAGTTTGCACAATGAGACCACTATGATGCTCTTTATCATGTGGTATCAGGAATAATCAGATTCCTGCGGTCTGTAAGCCTCCAGAGGTTGCTTTGGTCACAGAAAATGCTCTTTTATTCTTATCTGTGGCATCAACCAATAGAAAATGCACAGCTTGTGTTTTTCAGTGAGTGATGTATTTTATTGTTTAAAGGGACAGCTCACCCAAAAGAGGAAATGTACTCATTATTTACTCTTCTACAAGTGTTTACAAAACTTTATGAGTTTCTTTCATCAGTTGAACCCTAAAGAAGATATTTTGAAGAATATTTTCCTCCATAGTAGGAAAAACAAATATTATTGGAGTCAATAGTTATAGGTTTTAAGCATTCTTCAAAATATCTTCTTTTTAGAAAAAATAAATCTAAAGACACTAAAGAAGATATTTTAAAGAATGTTGGAAACCTGTAACCATTGACTTCCATAATAAGAAAAACAAATACTATTGGAGTCAATGGTTACCGGTTTTCAGCATTCTTCAAAATATCTTCTTTTCAACAAAAATCTAACTAAAGACACTACAGAAGATATTTTAAAAAATGTTGGAAACCTGTAACCACTGACTTCCATAGTAGGAAAAACAAATACTATTGGAGTCAATGGTTACCGGTTTTCAGCATTCTTCAAAACATCTTTTAACAGAAGAAACTCATAAAGGTTTGAAACAAGTAAATGGTGTATAAATGATGACAAAATGTTCATTTTAGGGTGAACTGTCCCTTTAAATCAAGATACGCTGACTTTAGTAGTCTTAAAAGAACACTCCCTTATTTTATTTGGAAAAATGCTCATTTTACAGCTTCTCCAGAGTTAAACGCTGATCTCCAGGTCTGGCAGGAGCACTTTTAGCTTAGCTTAGCATAGATCATGGAATCAGATTAGACCATTAGCATCTCACTCAAATTTTCCTATTTACAGCTGGACTCTTCTGCAGTTACATCGTGTAAGAAAGATGGAAAGTTATGTTATGTGTTTATATGCATTTGTTATTTGTTTAATTACTTATAAAATTAAGGCAAATGAACAGTTGCTATTTTCTAGGCTGACATGTCTAGAATTATACTCTCATTCTGGCATAATAATCAGGCAACTTATCATGGCTGAGATGCTAATGGTCTAATCTGATTCAATGATCTATGATAAGCTAAGATAAAAGTGCTCTTGCTAGACCCGGAGATCAGCTGAATGGATTTAAAATAATGATAAAACTCACTAGTTTAAGCTCAAAAGTCTAGGCATTTTTGCATGTTCTCCCTGTGTTGGCGTGGGTTTCCTCCGAGTGCTCCGGTTTCCCCCACAGTCCAAACACATGCACTATAGGGGAATTGATCAACTAAACTGGCCGTAGTGTATGAGTGTGTATGGGTGTTTCCGAGTACTGGGTTGCGGCTGGAAAGGCATCCGCTGTGTAAAACATATGCTGGAATAGTTGTCGGTTCATTCCGCTGTGGTGACCCCTGATGAATAAATGACTAAGCTGAAAGAAAGTGAATGAATGAAAGTTATTGAAATTGATACACCAGAATTTCAGAGATGAGCAAAGACGTTTGGAAATGTCCAGTGGTGAATGCATTCCCACAGACTTTAGTTGGACTCCTGGTTCATCCCGAATGGATCACATGTGTCTCCCCAAACACATTGCGTGCGTTTGTTTTAGCCAAATCCTCCATTATTATTCCCTCTAGTGTGTAAGCAGAACACTGGTGCTCTAAAGATCCAGCATGGGAGGTAATGTCTAATATTTTGTTAGTAATGGTGTTGTGAATGTGTCCGTCAGGTGCGATACTGCCAGTCTCTGAGCGAAGAGGAGAAGAAGGAGCTGCACATGTTCAGCGTGCAGAGAAAGAAAGAGGCGCTGGGACGAGGAACGCTCAAAATACTGCCCCGCACCGTCCATCATGCAGAGTGTGAACACGTGAGTGCACTGACAGAAACACAGGGTCACACACGATGGTGGATATGCACACGGACGTTAGTAGAACCAAGCAGACATGTTCCTGGGTTAACATCTCAGTTGATCCTGGAACAACATTCCCATCAGCCAATCAGAATTACCGGATACATTTACCATTTATGTGAAGTTTAGGCTTACGGTTAGGTTTATGCACGTCTACATGAGTGTTGTCCAACTATTATTCCCCTGGTATGGTTGGGTTTAGGGGTAGGGAACAGGTATGGAATATTTTTTCCAACGAAAATTATGCTCCAGGATCAACATCATACCTGCTAACACTCCCGTTTTTCCTGGGAGTCTCCCGTATTTCAGACCCACCTCCCAATTTGTCATTTCTCCCGGAAAACTCCCGGATTTCAACCCCTTTCCCCAGTCCTCAGGTGATTGGTACAAACTGACTGAAGTTTGGGGCTGACGCAATCATCATAGCAGCGTCAACCAATGAAATTAGTCAGCAATCAGCTACTGTCTGAGCTGGTGCATTTGCATACAGCGATCTTATTGGCTGGTGATTCTGTCGGCACTTGAAAAACGCCACTGAAGCGGTGCTGACGGATCCATAATGCAGTTCGGCAACGCCTGACGTCACCCATGGGAAACACTGAAGCTGACGCCCCTTGTAAATGAGGCGTAACACCCCTAGATCACCGTCAGACCAGGCACCCCTTCCAGTCGCACACCCCCAACCCTCCCCGATGCGCCTCCCGGATTTTCAGACGCAAGTGTTGGCAGGTATGATCAGCATAGATGTTAATCCAGGATCACAGTGTACTTGGCTTAATTATGACGTGCATGAAATGCTTACACGACCACTCGTGATCTTAAATATCAAACTATGACTGCACAATATATCAGTTCAACATCGATTTCACAATGTGCAACTCTTCAATAGTCACATCACAATCTGCAATATTAAAGTCAAGCTGAGCTTTACTCTCATTCTGTGTCAAAGCAGCTTAAGAAAGACAAAGAACAGCGGACTAGAGCCGTAATATTTCAGATTGTGGAGCAGTTCAGGCAGTCAGGAGAGTAGTGCGTAATGCTGGTGTAATAGTGTGTAATGTACTGTAAATGTTGTGTGTGCAGTGTGGAGAGCGCCTCAGCGGGGGGGAGATGGTGGTGTGTGTGTCGCGGGCAGCAGCAGCGGGTCAGTGCTGGCATCCGGCCTGCTTCACCTGCTCCACCTGCTCGGAGCTCCTCGTGGATCTCATTTACTTCTATCATGATGGGAAAGTGCACTGCGGCCGACACCACGCTGAGCTGCTGAAGCCCCGCTGCTCCTCCTGTGATGAGGTGAGAGGAGATCTACAAACACACACACACACACACTCACTCACTAGCAGGGGCAGGTTTCGTCATGGGGTTCTGAGCAATTCCAGCCATGGCGGCCAACAATCCTAAGATGCATTGTACTTTTATTTATTTTGCTGTCTTATATATTATACACCTAACTACTAAAAATGATGCATGACATTAAAAAATGATACCTTTTAAACTTCACCAACAAAGTAAGTCTCATATAATATATCTAATAAAGAAACTATTACTTTATGCAATATGCAAATCCATATTATGCAATATTCCAAAATGTGCATAATACTCGTGGATATAAAGAAAGCTGTAGTATTTCTGCCTGTTGCTGATTCCTCTCTCTCGCTCTGCTGTCAGATTATATTTGCGGATGAATGCACAGAAGCAGAAGGCCGGCACTGGCACATGAAGCACTTCTCCTGCAGTGAGTGTGAGGTTATTCTGGGTGGCCAGCGCTACATCATGAAGGACGGACGGCCGTTCTGCTGCGGGTGCTTCCAGTCTCTGTATGCCGAGTACTGCCAGGCCTGCGCTCAACACATTGGTGAGCATCAAACTCCTCAAGATAACTAATACCTCTGTTACAAACTTAAGGGAACCGTTCCGTCAACTTGGGTTGCAATACAAAAACCTGAGAGTCTAGTTAAGGAGCTTAAAGGGACAGTTCACACATAAATGAACATTTACTCTGTATTTAATCTTCCTCAAGTGGTTGCAAACATTTATGAGTTTCTTTATTCTGTTGAATACAAAAGAAGATATTTTGAAGAATGCTGTAAACCTGTAACATTGAGTTCCATAACAAATACTATTGTCTTTTGTGTTCAACGGAATAAAGAAATTCGTTAGGGTTTGAAAGTCTTCACTTCACAGTCTTCACTTCTGGTCACATGAAATGCCTTTAGGGCGGGGCTATTAGTTATTTAGGGTGGGGCTATTAGCCATTTAGGGTGAGACTATCAGTCATTTAAAGGGGGGTTATCGGTCCTTTAGGGTGGGTCTATCAGTCTTTTAGGGCAGGGCTATCAGTCTTTTAGGATGGGGCTATCAGTCATTTAAGGCTGGGACTATCAGTCCTTTAAGGCGGGACTATCAGTCCTTTAAGGCGGGACTATCAGTCCTTTAAGGCGAGACTATCAGTCATTTAGGGTGGGTCTATCAGTCTTTTAGGGTGGGGCTATCAGTCATTTAGGGCGGGGCTATCAGTAATTTAGGGCGGGACTATCAGTCCTTTAAAGGTGGGTTATCGGTCCTTTAGGGTGGGTTATCGGTCCTTTAGGGTGGGTCTATCAGTCTTTTAGGGCAGGGCTATCAGTCTTTTAGGATGGGGCTATCAGTCATTTAAGGCAGGGCTATTAGTCATTTAGGGCGGGACTGTCAGTTCTGTAGAGAGGGGCTATCAGTCCTTTTGGGTGGGTCTATCAGTCTTTTAGGGCAGGGCTATCAGTCTTTTAGGATGGGGCTATCAGTCTTTTAGGGCGGGGCTATCAGTCATTTAGGCTGGGACTCTGTCATTTAGGCCGGGACTATCAGTGTCTTCTGTCATTTAGGCCGGGGCTATCAGTGTCTTGTGTCTTGTTCCTGCCCTGCTTTCATCCATCTTTCTCCACTTTGTTAGCAAGGCCCATCTTCCAACAACCCAATCGGTTTCCAAAAGACAAAATCATGCACCTCCATACATTTTTTTCTAATTTCAGGACTGTTTCAATTAGATGTACATCAGAATATGAGGGAAAAGGAACTGACATTAAGTTGAATTTCTTCAGGGCTTTTATGCACCTGCGCCGTGATGTCTCTCTGATGTCTCTCATCATCACCACAAACCACACTCTGCTTGTGCTTGAGGAAGAGAACCTTTAATAACTCTAGTTTGTTTTGTTGTAGGTGTGGATCATGCCCAGATGACATACGATGGCCTTCACTGGCACGCCACAGACGCTTGTTTCAGTTGCGCTCAGTGTAAAAGCTCCCTGCTGGGCTGTCCGTTTCTACCCAGACAGGGCAGAATCTACTGCTCCAAAGCCTGCAGTTTAGGGGAGGATGTGCAGGCTTCAGACTCCTCCGATTCCGCCTTCCAGTCCGCCAGATCCCGAGAGTCCCGCCGCAGTGTGAAGATGGGAAAAAGCAGTCGTTCTGCAGACCAGTGCCGACAGTCGCTTCTGTTTTCACCCGCGAGCAACTATAAATTCCCTGGACTCTCTGGAAACGCTGATGACACTCTGTCCAAAAGGCTTTCACAGCTAAACTTTTCTGATGATCACTTCTGGAGGAATAGAGAAGATCAGGAGGCTCCAGAAGACCACGAGGAATGGGCCGAACACGACGACTACATGACCCAACTCCTCCTTAAATTTGGTGAGCATGGGATGTTTCAGGACGCCAGGTCTGATCTATCTATCTGGACTGATTCTGAGATTAAAAATAAGACTAGCGGTGGTGGGAATAACAGTCTGGCTAGTAAGAAATACAAGGCAGACATGTACTGGACTCAGTCCCAGGATGGGCTAGGAGACTCTGCGTATGGGAGCCACCCCGGTCCTGCCAGCAGCAGAAAGCTCCAGGATCTGGATCTGGAGCATGGAGCGAGCTTTAAACATGAAGATAATAAACAGTGGTTTAATGACTCATTAGAATGCATCACTGATCAACTTAAGAAAGCAGATCTGAACATCAGAGACTCCATGGACTCTTTAGCGCTCTCCAACATCACAGGTGAGACTTGGCCATTGATGGACAAGTGCTTTTTCTTGAAGCATGTAATTAGGGAAAATCTGAGGAATGGTGCTGTAAGTAAGAGTGAAGCATGCATGGCTGCCAAAAGAGAATGGTTGAGTTCTTCAGTTGAATTTATCATCCTTATTAGTCTGGGCTTTCAGTCCTTCATATAAAAGATAAATGTCCAGGAGAGTTTAGCTTCAACACAATTCCCCTGAATTTCCTAGCCAGGAATTCCTGAAGTCTCTATTATGAACAAACACATCCAGAGGCACAGCAGGTCAACAGTAACAGTGCAAAATACAGAGCCGTCTGATGTGAGAAAGCCAGCATTACACACAATTAGTGCTCTTGAAGTGTGAAATGGATGTGGGTCTGGATTGAATTATGTCCAGATCGAGCCCTGATCTAGTGAGGCTGAAGCTGTTTAGCTTGTCTGGTTGTGTTTCATTTAGGTTGGGGCTAAACTAAGCAAATCAGTGGGCAGGAATTAATTTGGACACCCTTATCCTAAAAAATGTGGCTCTCCATATAATAAAAATTGCTACTTCAGACTTTTATAAGTGTATAACCTGACCTTCTGTGCTCCTTTCAGGTGCTTCAGTTGATGGTGATATTAAAGACAAGCCCTTGCTCTTCTCTTTACAAAAGTTCTCCGAACTGGATCGCTGTGAGAACACGAGTAACATGGGAACGCTGAACTCCTCGATGAAGAGCCTGACGTCTGATCTGGACCGAACGCAAGTGATAGAGGAACAGCAGGAGCAGGGCGTACCGAGCCCTGAGGTACACCCCAAACCACCGCACTTACCTGTGCTGAGAAGATCAAAGTCCCAGTCCAAAACACAGCAGGTGAAGTTCTCTGATGATGTCATAGATAATGGGAGATACGATGAGCTGGAGGTTCGACAGCCGCCAATGAGCGAACGAACTCGTAGACGAGCGTTTCAGTTTGATGAACAAGACAATCAGCGGCCGCGGCATCACCACAGAAGAAGAAGAAGCCGCATGTCTCGGTCAGATAACGCACTTCATTTGGCGCCAAAAGAAGAAAAGCCTCGGGTTTGCTTTAAAGATGATCGTCGGAAGCATGGATTGGGTCATAATGGCGCTCAATATGGCGAGAGTTTGCATACAGAAAGATTTACACGTCTTTATGAAGACGATTGGTGCTCCACGTGCTCTTCCTCATCGTCAGAATCAGAAGAGGAAGGTTTTTTTTTGGGTCAGCCGATTCCTCAACCAAGACAACCTCGGTACCAGTATTACGCTTCAGATGAAGCTGCTTTTGGCACAAGGACAAAGTCCAAACAGAAGAAAGGACGCAAAGGCAAAAACTGTATTATTTCATAACACAAAATAAAACAGATTGATGTTTGATTCAGTTGATCTGCATCTGAATATCAAAGCTTTTATTTTGAAATAATGCACCGAGACAGAGCACAACGTGTTATAATCTGAAGGCCACGCCCACTTTGAGAGGGGGGGGGGCACAATCTAACCCACTCAATTGACTTTGTATTGATGTGAACAGTAAAAAAAAAACAGAATTACATTTTTATTAGCCCAAAAATGAGCATAATATGGACACAAAAGTTGGATGAAGAGAAAAATGTTAAATAAAACAAAAGTTATATGACTGTTTATGAAAATAATAATCAATGAATGTATATGTTAATATATTACAAAAATATGTATTTTACTAAACATTTGTAACCTAAAATTGACAAAAAATTAATCAGAGCTAAAATATCTAAATATATTCTATTCTAAATGTAAAGCTGATATCTCGAAAAATAGGAGCTTTTAGGAAGCTTTAGATTGGCTGCAGTACCAGACATGACCACCATTTTCCATTGGTGACCATGCAACAGCGCCCCCAATGTTTTGAGGAATATGAACATTTTTTCATTCTTTTGACAATATTTATAAAGTAGACGTCACATTCTAAAGTATTATGGTGGCACTTGAGTTGAATTTAGCCTCCTAAAATGTTTACATGGGGATTGCTCTAGCAAAGTAATTATTTACAACTCTGAGTATTCTTGGTACAAATTAATGAATAACTGTTGCTCAGTAATATCTGACAAGAATCTGTCACTAGATTTGCAAACCAGACATTAAAAGCTTTCAAATGATAAACAGTTTGTCATGATTGCTTTATGTTTAGACTACTATATTAGGGTTTAAAATGTAACAGTAAACGCTCCCACAGGTTAAAAGCTGACAGTAAATGTATTTTAATATATTAATCTCTCTACATAACAATAAACAGTGGTAAAACATGCATTCAGAAGCATCAGACCATTCCAATGATAAACAGTTGATCATGATTAGATTAGCGTTTAACTGCAAAAAAGCAATGCAAACTTAAACGTCCCAATGGCAGGATGGTCAGTTAAAAAGGCTTTGATTGCTTATTAAAAACTTATTTCTCTCTTTTTGAGCTTGTTTGCTGTACAACACGTCACACAGCAGCTTTTGGGAATTGTTTATAATAAGTTATAAATGACATTAAAGCATGTTCCAGCAATAGAAAGTCAATGGAGTGGATTGGATTGTTTCTCCTGCCGTAATGGGGGCGTGGCCTAAATCTTGATTGCAGTGGTTTTCATAGATATATACACTAGATGTCGCCTATGCTACTGTTGTCTATTGGAAGGAATGTGTCAATAGAGCCGCCATCTTGGTACAGGCAAGCGCTCCTTTGAAATGAATGTGGGACCAAGGTGCAGTGGTGGACTGGCCATCTGGAGCCATAGATATATACACATATATACATACATCGGGAGTTTTCCCAGTGGTCAGTATGTAAATATACTTTTAAATTAGGAAATTTATAGTTTTACATGACTTTTCTACATCGATGGATGTGATCACACGGGCATTACCCATTGTTTGTGTGCATGGATCCTCCCTGTTAAATACGTGCAAAAGTCCAGCATCTTCAGATTAATTTTGGTCTTAGTGCAGTTGAATGACTTTTGTTATGGGAGCACTGTACAAATGTGGTGGCGGTATTGATGCATGCGATATCTAATGTAAATATCTATGATTGGTTTTGCTAGTCTTCCCATGCAGCGATTTCTAAACCATGCTTTAATAATGCATATAATAAGTGATTATAGTCTTTGAAAGATCCAGAAGAATATAATATTTATAAAGCCGCCGCTTTTAGAGACTAATGGAGTGATAATTTAACTTTGTTTTGCGAAAGTGAATGTGTATATACTGTAAAATGCTAATATTTTTATATCCCTGAGTTACAAAAGATGTTTTTTAAAGAGTGTTACTGAACCAAACATGTACTACAGGACTAATTTTGCAGCAGATATGCTTTTGTTAATCAGGGTTTTAAAAATAAATCAATACATACATGCCAGGGTCAGCTTTGCCACTATTGTACGTTGCATATTATTATCCAGTGTTATTTTATTGATGGGTCAAACAGTGTTAATGCTAACTGAACATAAGGCTAATAATAAAAAGTGAGATGTGGATGAATTTATGCAGAGTTTGGGTTTGCTTTAATTCAGCAGTCTACATTAATACACTTATTTATGGGCTGTTTATATGGCTTGTGTTGTATTTCATGCAATGTGTGTGTGTGTAGATTGATGTCAGCATTGCATAACATTGGTTTTTAATGTAATGTGCACAGGTTTTAGAATTTAAATTCACATTAATTGGGGGTATACACACTAGTTTTTGTCTTTTCTAGTGCAAATATCTAAAAATTCTGAATCAAGAAGCATTTTCTAGACAAGGAATAAATTCTGAATTGTTTTCAGAAATAATGAGTCAAAGTAAAGTGAGTTTTTAGTTTAAAAATCTAAATAATTCCTTTGAAATAACATTATTTACATTGTTTTAATGAAAAACTCATTCACAATATGTTTTGCTTGTCTAGAAAATGCTTCTTGATTTATGAATTTTTTGATATTTGCACTAGAAACAAGATTAAAACATGCATTTTTAGCTCAAAACACAACTTCTTAATGACTTTAATCCAAAAGTGTATCATGCAAAAATATCATTAACATTAAAGATTGAGATGTGAACAAGTAAACATCACTACAGAAAACACAGTGAACTCCACAGCTGCTTCTGTATAGTCATATAATGTGTTTCTGGATTAGGGTTTAGCCGATGCGTTCACCTCAGAGATGAACAGACTGAGTTTGTCCAGGTTTTTCCTCCTGATATCCAGCAGGATTTCCGTCATGGCGGTCTGGAGCTTGTGTTGCAGGGCTGGATCTTTGGAGATCAGCATCTTCACCACCGTTCCCAGAGTCCTGCAGTCCTGTCTGTACAGCTAGAGAAGAGGAACAGCAGATGATGCTGGTATTTTACAAACAGAAATGTTCTAATTATTACCAGCAGGTAGCTTAATGTCAAAGCCACATCAAAAAACATGCAAGAAAACATGTTTAAAAAACACCCTTCAAAATACATGTCAAAAATGTCAGAATGCATTAAAAAAACACATTAAATAATATGTCATAAGCACATTACAATACATGTCACAAGAAAAAGGGTCAAAACATGTAAAAAAACATATATAAAAACATACATAAAAAGGTGAAAATAAAAGACATACAAAAACATCAAAAATATTTAAAATACATAAAAAACGCATTTAAAATGTTTAAAAAATATCAGAAAACGTCAAGAATATGGAAAAAAGCCCACATCAAAATGCATGTAACAAATATTAAGAAACATGGCAAAAAATAAGTCTAAAAACATGTAAAAACTATTAAAAAACATGTTAAAAAACATTTTAAAAATTATTTTAAAAATGCAGCAAAAAAACACATTAAAAATGAAAAAAAAAGTTTAACAAAAAACGTCAAATATGTAAAAAAAAAAAAAAACGTCAAAAAATATTTAAAAATGCAGCAAAAACTAATAAAAATTGTCAAAAAATAAGTTAAACAAAAAACGCCAAATATGTAAAATTATATGTCGAAAACATGTAAAAAAAAAAACGTCAAAAATATTTGTTTAAATGCATCCGCAAAAATGTCATGAACACATTAAAAAATGTTAAAAACAACAAAAAACATGCCAAAAACATCAAAATGATAAAATACTAAAATAAAAACATGTAAAAAGACCTAAAAAAACGAAACGAAACGAAACATGTCAAAAACACATCAAAAACTGTCTAGAACATGTCAAAACACAAACGTTAAAAAACTCATCCAAAAACGATGTAAAAAACCGAAGTGGTTTGGCATTGGGGTAGTTTACTTGCATTACAGGAATACAAAATCCACTGTAAATCTAGAAGCTTTAAGACGAACAAGACGTTTCTCTCAAGATAATTTCATTTTTTTACTATTATGCGCACAAAAAATATAATCGCAGCATATATTTGGAAATGATGTAGTAATTCCAGTGTAGTGTTGAGAAGCATCTGAAGTAGTGTTTGTGAGCAGCTGCTGTTTGTGCTTGTAAAGAGTTTCTCACTTTGACCTGTGAGTGAATCACTGGCTGTAAACTAAACTCCAGCAACAGCTGAAGCTCTAAAAGTGAGCAGATCTTTCACACCGCCACGCTTTACACAACAGCACATTCACCCTCGGCTGTTTCAGATCTTTATTAAGCGTCCAGAACTCCTCATAAACACAGCTGTTTTATTTGAGCCATGCTAAATGATCCGGTTTTGAACAATTAATGAGTAAATTAAAAAGATGTCCTTTATTAACCTCAAAATATAAAAGCCAAAATTACTCTGTATGAGTCAAATCAATAGATTTTCGAGAGTTCAAACTTAGCTGATGATTGATTATAAAGCGTGTTCAGCATGCTGTCCTGAGAGAGAGCCCTGAGCTCAAAAAATCCTTGTGCATGGGGCCCTCTCGGTGAGAGGGGAGTTTGAGCTCAGGTAGATCTGGAGAACTCCCCTGCTGTAGTAGCTGATGAACAGATAGTGATTGCTCTTACAAGATAAATACTTACTAGGAGCATGTCTATGGTGCTGATCTAGATTAGTCAATTAACTTCAGCTGCATGTTTTTGGACGGTGGGAGGAAACCGGGGAACCCGGCGGAAACCCATGTGAGCACAGGGAGAACGTGTAAACTCTGAAATGTTAGCTGGCTTGGTACTAGAACCAGTGACGCTCTTGCTGTGAGGCAACAGTGCTGGGCCACCATGCCACCCATCTAGGAAAGGAGGAGAAGTAGGGGTGGAAGGTGAGATTCTTCCAAATGAAGATGGCTGTTGTATGGATCCTAGGGTATTTATAGTGGCTTAGGAATCGTCTGATTGGTAAATAATTAATTGAATAATGCGCGACCGGCCTCAAGCAATCATAAGCACGTGATCCTCTCCAAATTAGTTTATAAATAAACTTCACTAAGGGGAAATAAAATAATAATGTATTCAGCTGAAATCTTCCCCTTCAACATTTACGCTGGATTTTGCATCCCTAAAATAACGTGTCTGTTTTTGGACGTTTTATTTAGACATGTTTAATGGCATCTTTTTGTGTTATTTGTGTTTGCGATACCAACAAACAAGAGAGTAAACATTGTACAAGGAAAACCAAACAACAATAATGAACATTTAAGACTTTATTTTTGAAACTGCAGATTCTGTGACTGAAAAAGCCGAGATTTATAACAGCAGTAAACAGTAAGTATGAGTGCCAAATGATGAGAAAAGTGTCAAATTACAAGCTCTTAATCCTCCAAAAGTCTCTCATTTTTCTGCTGACCCGACGTCGTAAAGCAAGCGCAGATTCTGGGCGACGTTTGAGAACAGAGCTTTATAATCATGCAGAGGATTATTGCACACAATCACCCTGGAGCTGTTCTGAGGCCAGCACACGACATTATATTTATACACAAACTCATAAATACACCAGCGAAGCTCTGACTCTTTCTTTCTGCTCAACATTCACGTCTAATTCATCCTGTTTGCCTTCAGTTTAAGCATTACTTCATGTCCAGAGACGCTCTGTTAAGCGCAGGCGGAGCGTTCAGTAGATGTTTCTGATGTCTTTTGTGAGCATAAAATGTGAGGTTATGGGTGAAATAATGCATAATAATTCATAAATCTTGTATTTCACTGCTCTGAGTGAGTTTTTTTTCCCCACAATCCTCTGTAATGAGCAGGTTTCCTCCCTTCACACTCAATTACAGTACATTTGTATGGCAGAGCCCTCGAGACGTCTGGAGGATCAGTACACTGCCAGATCAGAGCTGCAGCGCCTTCCTGTCTGTCTATCTGCATGTGTCTGTGTGTTTGTGTGTGTGTGTGTGTGTGTGTGTGTGTTTGTGTGTGTGTGTGTGTGCGCGTGACTGATTTCTGAATACTCTGGCCAGTCTTTCAGTAACTCTGCTTCAGTGTGTCACTATACCTGAAGTTTTGCATCATGACGTCAGCGTTTCTGATTGGCCTTTATTATTCACACCAAACACAGCATCACTAGCTCTGGTTTACTCTCAGGATGTTTTTCATCTTACACAAATTTCCAGCTCCAGTTGAATTGTTAGACGGGGGCGTCACGGTGGCGCAGTGGGTAGCACAATCGCCTCACAGCAAGAAGGTCGCTGGTTCGAGCCTCAGCTGGGTCAGTGTGTGTGTTTCCGTGTGAAGTGTGCATGTTCTCCCAGTGTTGGCGTGGGTTTCCTTCGGGTGCTCCTGTTTCCCCCACAGTCCAAACACATGCGCTATAGGGGAATTGGGTAGGCTAAATTGGAAAACATATGCTGGATAAGTTGGCGGTTCATTCCGCTGTGGCGAATAAAGGGACTAAGTTGAAAAGAGAATAAATGAATGAGTGTTTGTTAGACTAAAGGTACAGTTCATATATCTTACTGCTTGAATTAAAGGACAAAATTGTATAACAAATAATATATAAATATATTTATAGATTTTAATAAAAAAGAATTCTTGTGTTATGTAGAAAAAAAAAAATATGTGTGGAAAGCATCATCAATGCACCGTGAATGCACCGAAATATCCAATTGATGGCATGATCATCGTAACCCAGGGGTGTCCAAACTCAGTCCTGGAGGGCCGGTGTCCTGCATATTTTTGTTCCTACCCCAATTAAACACACCTGAACCAGCTAATCAAGCTCTTTCTGGGTATACTAGAAACTTCCAAGCAGGTGTGTTGAAGGAAGTTGGAGCTAAACTATGCAGGACACCGGCCCTCCAGAACTGAGTTTGGACACCCCTGTTGTAACCGAATCAAACCGTGAGACCAGTGTAGGTTCACACCACTAACGCCAACATGGGGAGAACATGCAAACTCCACACAGAAACACCAACTGACCCAGAGCACCAATTACCCACTGCGCCACCACGCCGCCCCTATAATAACACACTGTATAAGTCTTTATATTTTATAATAACACACCAGTTTAATTGTGAACATGGCCACACTGAAGGCTGAATGCTGCTCTTGGCATCACAAATATATCCTAAAATACTAACATAGCCCAGAATACAGTAAGGATGTGGGATTGAGCAGCCGCTGATGTTCATTTCTCTCAGATCTCCTCATTTTCTGCTGTTCTCCAGACGAGACGCGTCCAGAAACGCTGAATCAGCAGAGATAATAAACACTCCGCTCACAATGACAGTCACTCCCAGAGACTCTACAGGATCTGGGAAACCACACAGCGGAGCCACCAGTGATTAGAATAAAACAATGACATAACAAAGGAAACTGAAGTATTTATAGCGCTTATATTTATGCTCAAGCGTTTGGAGAAGGTTGAGGAAACGTTTCGCTCTGTGTTTCAATTGGCAGAGGAAGAATTTGTGATTTAAAAAGCACCTATTATGCAGAAATGACTTTTATCAGGGGGTTAAACACTAACAGCGTGTGAGTATCTCCAGCCTCTAATGGTCAACGTGAAATGAGAGTATTGTTCAGAATCAGACTTGCAGAAACACTGTGATTGACATTCTCACTTTGTACGTGTCATCAGAGGGAGAAAGCCCCGCCCACTGGTCTCCCTCATTAGCATAAACAGCAGCCCTGAGTGAGAAGCAGCCGTCTGTCCTTTAACCATTAGAGTGTTTGAGCTGCTGAAGATGATGTTAGCATAGACTAAGAGGATTATAGATGTGGAGTTTTAGATGAAGCACAAATGAGCAGCGACAGGAGCGACATAGACTGACAGACGCATGAAGCACACATGCAGACCTGACCAGCAATGACAACACACACACTGCTGTTTTACATCTGTCGCTATGCTGACCTACAGCTGTTTGTAGCTCCGCCCTCTTTTAAATCTCATTTGCATTTAAAGCGACAGTCACCAAAACGCCACAATTAGGATCACGCCTGAAAGGGTTAGTATCAAAGAGTTGGAGAACATTATGTGTGTGCTATTTTGAGCTGAGACTTCACACACACACACACACACTGTGGAGACATCATGATTCTACATCTTGTATAAAGAGGTATAATAGGTCCACTTTAATGCTGAGATAAGGCGAGGACCACACAAACTGTAAAGCGCAGTGGGAAAGCAGCGGTCTGCAACACATTAGGATTAAAACACAGCCCTGTTGCAGCAAGTGAAGCGTCTTTCTCAAACACACACACACACACACACTTAAAAAGTCCTGCAATCACAGAACGGGGGTCATTATCGGTGGGCTGGGACACATTATGAGCGTTTTATCACTGAGTGTCTAATAGGTCTGCTGGATGTCTTTGGTCGAGGGTGACTGCAGTGATGGATGGAGTCTGGGGGAAATCACTACCAGCCATTTTCAGCTCACAAAACTGGGCTGAAAGGGGCAGTTCACACCAAAAAAAAAGAGAATGTTTGCTCATTATGTACACCTCCTCAAGTGCTTCTAGACATTATTGAGTTCCTTTCTGCTGTTGAATACTAAAAAAGGTATTCTGAAGAATGTTGGAAACCGGTAACCATTGACTTCCATTGTAGGAAAACAAATACTATTGAAGTCAATGGTTACCGGTTTTAGGAATTTTTCTAAATATCTTCTGTAGTGTTCAACAGATGAAAGAAAGTTATAAATGTTTAAAACTAGTGACTGATGAGTAAATGATGACCGAATGTTTATTTTTGAGTGAACTATCCCTTTCATTTTCTGACATTTTTCTCTGTGGTTTTAACTTAAAGAGACAGTTCACCCAAAAATAAAATGTACTCACTATTTACTCTGCCACAAGAATTTCCAAACATTTATGAGTTTCTTTCTACTGTTGAACAATAAAGAAGATATTTTGAAGAATGTTGAAAACTGGTAACCATTGACTTCCATTGAAGGAAAAACAAATAGAAGTCAAATTTCCAGCATTCTTCAAAATACCTTCTTTAGTGTTCAACAGATGAAAGAAAGTCATAACTAGTGAATGATGGGTAAATTATGACCAAATGTAAATTTTTGAGTGAACTATCCCTTTATTTTTTCTGACATTTTTCTCTGTGGTTTTAACTTAAAGAGACAGTTCAGCCAATATTAAAATGTACTCGCTGTTTACTCTGCCACAAGAATTTCCAAACATTTATGAGTTCCTTTCTACTGTTAAACACTAAAGAAGACATTTTGAAGAATGCCGGAAACCTGTACCATTGACTTCCATTGTAGGAAAAACAAATACTATTGAAGTCAATGGTTACAGGTTTTAACATTCTTCAAAATATCTTTTTTAGTGTTCAACAGAACTCATAAAGGTTTGTAACAAGTAAATAATGTCAGCTTTTACATTTTTGAGTGAACTATCCCTTTAATTTGCTTTGCTGTAAAAGCTTTGTGTTGATTGAACTTAAAGATTAACCCCTCCCCCCCACCCCAAAAAAACTTACTAATTATTTACTCTCCCTTAAGAGTTTCCAAACCTCTATGAGTTTCTTTTTACTGTTTAACACTAAAGAAGATATTTTGAAGAATACTAGAAACCGGTAACCACTGACTTCCATTGAAGGAAAACAAATACTATTGAAGTCAACAGATGGTAGTGTTCAACAGATGAAAGAAACTCATAAAGATTTGAAACGATTGAATGCTGAGATTTGGCTGAATTAACCCTTTAAGACGAATGCTGATACTAACATCTACAAATCTTTATTTTGACTGCACACAGGGTCTTAACTGCTTAGTTTTCCTCCAAAACATCTCGAAGCCTCTGAAATGAAAGCATGCAGTGTTGCGGACGCACCTTCTCCATCTCCTGAGCTCTGCGTCTGATGGTTTCTGATGGTGTCAGAGTCTCAGCTTCATCACCCAAACCTGGAATCTCATCCTGATCAGAAAAAAAGATCTGCAACACAGGAGATGTGGTCTGATAGCACGGTGCGTTTAACCCTAAAAGAAGAACAGATCTCTGCTAAAATGCTTTCAAAGGTTCTTCTAGAGGATATTTAATCACTAATACTTTACTTGAAGGGGTGTTCATACGACTGTCATGATTTATACACATTTATAGGTGAAATTAATGGGCTGAGGGATGGCACGGTGGCTCAGTGGTTAGCACTGTGGCCTCACAGCAAGATAGTCTCTGGTTCGAGTCCCGGCTGGGTCAGTGTGTGTTTCTGTGTGGAGTTTGCATGTTCTCCCCGTGTTGGCGTTGGTTTTCTCCGGGTGCTCCAGTTTCCCCCACAGGGGAATTCATTCATTTTATTTTCAGCTTAGTCTTTTTATTAATCAGTGGTCGCCACAGTGGAATGAACCACCAACTTATCCAGCATATATTTTCTAAGCGCATGCCCTTCCCAACACTGGGAAACACCCATACACTACAGCCAATTTTAGCTTATTCAATTCACCTACAGCCCATGAAATTCCAACTGACCCAGCCGGGAATAGTTGGCGGTTCATTCTGCTGTGGTGACCCGTGATAAATAAAGAGACTAAGGAAAATGAATGAATGAGCCTGGGCTGCACTATACAGTGTTTTGTGTGTGTAATGGAACAGAAGTAATATACTTTATATATGAACAGGACTTTTGAAATTATAAGTCATATGTTGTCTGCACTTTTGCTTTTCTATACGCTGTTGATTTGACAATGTAAAGGACAAACAGAGAAACTTACTGAATGGTGTTGTCCACCAAGGCATAAGCAGAGTAGCCTACTGAATTGTTTTATTTTACAGAAAGCAAAAGCTATACTTGTAGACCGTACTCATCCATTGGTTACTGACTTTAAAATGAACTTCTAGATGTTATGGCGTGCCTAAAACTAAAAAACAATAGATATAGAGGTTCTATTATTCCCACTGCTGTACGATCTGGGAGATTTAACCATGTTGTGTGTTTACAGACTCTATGCTGCATCAATAATTGCTCATTGGACTTATGATAATACACTTGACTTGAAGTATACCTTGCTGGCTGATGCAGATGTGTGTGTAGGAGCTTCTTCAGACGCTTCACTGCAGGACTGATGTCTCTCTACAGCCAGAAAACAAAGAATATCAGCAGAATAAACATCTCTGAAGGAAACTCAACCAGACAAGAGCAGAAGCATCGCTCTATAAAGCAAATCTCAAACACTATCAAAGTTTTAAATGTTCTGAATAACTAAAAAGTGTGTTTAATGACTCAGAGAAGTGTTTAATAACTCCTAAATGTCTCAGAGAAGTGTGTTTATGCTTGAGCTCTGTTTCTACAGACTCTCACTCGTCCACAAACAACAAACATCCCGACGCAACCAAGTTCATTCAGATTCCAGCGGTTTCCAGTTGCATCCAAACAGCTTAAAGGTACAACTAAAGCATGATGTTTATTTCTGTTGTTGATTTATGCTGTAATTACACTGAATGAAGAGGACCTGAGAGAGAAAGAGGATTTAGACTGTTTCTCTGAATAATGGAGGCGTTTATTAAACCTGTTTGGAAACAATGATTGTGCACTAAAAATGTAATATTAAAGTGACTTATTTTTCAAGAAACTATTTTTCAAAGTACCAAATGAAAGATTAAAAAAGGAGTTTAATAATTTAACACAGAGTTATTGTGCGCAGAATACAGCAAAGTCTTAATAACTGTGTTTAAACCTATAAAAAAGTCAAAAGTCAAAATTATTCACCCTCTTGTGAATTTTCTTGTTCAAGTATTTCCCAAATGATGTTGAACAGATTCAGGAATTGTTCACAGTATTTCCTCTAATATTTCGTCTTCTAGAGAAAGTCTTATTTGCTTTATTTCGGCTAGAATAAAAGCAGTTTTTAACGCCATGTTAAGGTCAATATTATTAGCCCCCTTCAGCAATATTAGTTTTGGATTGTCTCCAGAACAAACCACTGTTATACAATAACATGCCTAATTACCCTAACCTGCTTAGTTAACCTAATTACCCTAGTTAAGCCTTTAAATGTCACTTTAAGCTGAATACTAGTGTCTTGAAGAATATCTAGTCTAATATTATGTGCTGTCATCATGACAAAGAGAAACTACATCATGAGTTACTAAACTATTATGATACCATAACAAATGTGTTAAAAATCTTCTCTTCGTTAAACAGAAATTGGGGGGAAATATTCAGGAGGGCGAATAATTAAATAATAAAGTAAATAATGTGTGTCCAGCACTACTTCTGCATGAGTGTGTTAATGAGTGTCTGGTTCTGCAGAATGGCCTCTGTGTGTTTCAGCTTTTATTGTGTGTGTAAAACGAGGCGACACATTCTGGCCGTATGAGTGACGACGGCTACAAAACACAGACCTGTAGTGAAGCCGCCTCTTAACACCACATAAATAAAGACTTTAAAGACTTTCACAGGCGAAAGAAAGAGCCTTGAACAGGACGCATTATTAAACACAAACTCCGGCTAAACTCAGCTACTGAACGCCGGTAAATACGGCTTTAATACACATCGTAAAATTGTGTGTTTTTGATTGTTTGCTTTTATATAACATCACAGCAGGTTGTGTTTCTTTCTTAGAGTTTTTGTCTTGTTTTAAGTCCAAATATCTAAATATTCTTAAGTCAAGAAGCTTTTCTAGACAAGAACAAAACATTTTACTTGTGTTCAGAAATAATGAGTCAAAATGAAGTGAGTTTCTCCTTAAAACAAGCTAAATTGAAGCAAAATAATGATATTTAAAAGTAAAAACAGGATTATTTGGCTTGTTTTAAGGAGAAACTCTCTTCATTTTCACTCATTATTTCTGAAAACAAGACTATACTTTGTGCTTGTCTAGAAAACGCTTCTTAATTTAAGAACTTGTAGATATTTGGACTAGAACAAGACAAAAATTCTAAGTAGGAAAAGCATTATTTGCAGTGTAATCAACATGTTTTTAGACTGCTAGCATGTTTTTTTTATACTGCTATCAAATTTGAGCAATGTGTAACATATTTACAAGTTGCTGTAATGGTAACAAGTTGTCAAAATATATACGTTAGCATGTTTCTAGCATGTGTGCATGTTTTACACACATTTTTAGTGTTTTACAAAGTTGCTAACATGCTTTAAAAAGGTAGCATGTTTTAACATGTTTCTAGTATGCTTTAGTAAGTTATTAACATGTTTTAAGCATGTCTGTATTCTTTAGGATGTTTGAGCATGTTGTTATATTTTAGTCTGTTGCTAGTTTGTTGTTATCACGTTTTAACATCTTGTTAACAATGTTGCACAATTTTGAGCATGTTTTGTCAAGTATGCTTTAGCGAGCTGTTAGCATGTTTCAACATGTTGCTGGTATGTTATTATATTTTGACAAGTATCTAACATGAATAATTATTTTACACCATCTTTATGTTTTACAGAGTTTCTAGCATGTTTTATCCAGCTGTTATTATATTTTAATTATGTATTTACGCTAGTATTTTTGACATGTTGGTTTGACCAAGATGATAGTAGCATGCTAACATGTTTCTGCAATTTTTAGCATGTTCGAACATTTTTTTAGCATTCCAGGTTGCTAGTATGTTGTTAACATGTTTCTACCATCTGGTTAACATTGTTTCCCAATTTTTAGCATGTTTGAACATGTTTTTAGCATGCAAGTTGCTAGTATGTTGTTAACATGTTTTAATATGTTAACAATTTTAGCATGTATAAACATGTAGTTAGCATGTTTTGTCAAGTATGCTTTAGCAAGCTGTTAGCATGTTTTAATACGTTGAAACATGATAGCATATTTGAACAAGTAACTAACATGTTTAATAAATTTACACATTTACATTTTACAAAGTTGCTAACATGTTTAAACATGCTACTAGTATGTTTCAGCAAGATGTTTTAAGCATGAGGTTTTTATGCAGAAGCTATGTGTTGTTAACTTCTTGAGCATGTTTTCACATTGTTTAGCAGGATAGAACATGCTAGCATGTTTTGTCAAGTATGCTTTCGCAAGCTGTTAGCATGTTTACTAGTTTGTTGCTGTCATGATGCTGGCATGTTAATACATTTTAACAAGTAACTAACCTGCTTAATGAATTTACACAATATCTTTGTTTTACACAGTTGCTAGCGTGTTTTTGCAACATGTTTAAACATGTTTTTAGCATCCAAGTTGCTAGTATGTTGTTATCATGCTTTAACATCTTGTTAGCATGTTTTTGCAATTTAATGCCATTTCTAAACATGTTATAATGCCAAGTATAATTTAGAAAGCTGTTAGCATGTATAAACATGTCATTATCATGTTTTAGCATCTTGTAAGTATAGCATATGAAGGTGCAATAGTTAACTCTGACCTGTCCTGGTCTGTATCAAGTTGCTAATAGGACAAAGTTTCTAGCATGTTTTAAAACGTTGTTTAAACGTTGTTCA
>CAIGQZ010035256.1:2023742-2036352 GCA_903798205.1 Danio tinwini
TGTGTGTGTGTGTGTGTGTGTGTGTGTGTGTGTGTGTGTGAGAGTGTATGTATGTGTGTGTGTGTGTGTGTGTTCTGTATAAATGTTAACACACACACACACACACACACATTGAGAAAACAACAACAGCCCATTTGCTGTGTACTTGAGCTGGTTAAGCACGGTAATGGAGCGCCTGCAGACAGGAGGACACACACTTCTGAGAGTAACAGTGTAAAGGGTCAGTTCACACCAACATCAGGACTCTGTCATCATTTGCTCAGCCTGCACATCTCTAAAACCTCTTCCACTTTCTTCTGGCATTTCTTTTCTTTCATGAATGTTTTAACATTCTGCCTTTTTTTTCCTCTGAAATTCTGGATTTAGAGGGCAGCACGGCGGCACAGTAGTTAGCACTGTGGCCTCACAGTAAGAAGGTCTCTGGTTTGAGTCCAGGCTGGATCAGTGTGTGTTTCTGTGTGGAGTTTGCATGTTCTCCCCGTGTTGGCGTGGGTTTCCTCCGGGTGCTCCGGTTTCCCCCACAGTCCCAACACATGCGCTCAACTCGATGCGATCAATTAAACTGGCCGTAGTGTATGAGTGTGTGTGTGAATGAGTGTGGGTGTTTCCCAGCACTGGGTTGCAGCTGGAAGGGCATCCACTGTGCAAAACATATGCTGGAATAGCTGAAGGAAAATGAATGAATGAGGAATCTGAGTCTGCATGTCAGTAGCGTGAGTAAAACATCAGGAGCTCACGCTTGACTCTGGATAATGGAGACGGATATGAAATGAGATTGGAGAGGAAACAGCTGATCCCGGATCAGTCATTATAATAACAGCAGAAATATGGAGAAGCTCTGAGCTTCATTAACTCTCTGCATTCTCATCCGTCACTGGAGGAGGAAATGAAAAAACAGATAAAGAGAGACAGACACAGCAGAGGGACGTCAACAATACGCTCATCTACATCATCATGGGAAATAATGATAATAATGTGGAGTCTTATGTAATAATGTGCAGCTGATATTGACGTTATCACACTCTCTCAATGAAGTCAGCGTTCAGTTCTTCATTTTCAGCTCTATATCTGCTTTTGTGATGGAAATCATGCAGGTTTAGCATGACGTGATGTTTTAGTTCATGTCAGTTATTGGTTTAGTGAGATTTATATACACTGTAAAGCCTAATAAGTTAAGGCAACTCAAACCGTTTGAGGAAACCCAATGCAACAAACCATTTGAGTTCAACAACTAATCCTAATGAGTACTGTGAACTTACTCCATTTGAGTAAATGAAGCAATTTGAGCACAGTAAAACCCAATAAATGAAGAGAACTCAAACCAACTGAGTACTGTACTCATTAAGTTAAGGCAACTCAAACAGTTTGAGGAAACTGATTAATACAAACATTTGAGTTCAAAAACTGATCTATTTGAGTACTGTGAACTTATTGATTAGGCATTTAATTAACTCGTCATTACCTTTAACACTCAAAACTCTTCAAATGAGTAGAATTAACTTTCAGTCAGTTTTGAGTTGGCTACACTCATTTCATTTGATTGAGTTGACTGGTTTTACAGTGTGTGTATGTGTGGTTCAGACGCTTTAAGAGATTTCTGGATTATTTCTGGTTGGTTGAAAAGCTGAATTGTGTCACAGAAGTGTGTTGATATATTTAGAGTTTAGTCTGCTCAGTGATGTGGAGAAGTTATTATGAAGACCAAATGTACTGCTAACATTACCCTGACGTCAGAGTAAAATGCTCATTTTCTTGATATTCTGACTTCTCCTTGATTTTTTGCTATTTCTTGTTCTTAATTTACGCACTCCTGATATTTCTTCATCATGGCATTTTATTCTTGAAATTCTGAATTAAAGTTTCTCTATTCTGGCATTTTACATCTTGAATTTCTTAAATTATGTTTCGGCATTCTTGCGTTTGTAATTCTGGAATTAGTTTCTTGAAATTCTGTATTCACAGTTATTGTTGTACAGAATCCTGAATAAAGTTCTGAATTCATGTTTTAATGAAATGAAATATTGTAATTAAACTCTTTGACATGCTCTTGTTTATTTCTGAAAGGTTTAAATGTACATTTCCACAATCTGCATTACAATTCTGTATTTTCTTTTTCAGAATGTTGAAACGTAAATTTAACATTCCAAGCAAAAAATGTCAGATTATTGAAACCAAAATTCAAAACTTTAGGAAAAAATATGAAAACGTCAAAAAGTAAAATTAGAATTTCAAGAAGAAAAACTGATTATTTGATTATAATCTGAATTTACATTTTGACCTCTCTGATATTCTCATATTTTTTTGTAAAGTTTTCTTAAATATAATTAGTTTAATTTCTGAATTGACAGTTCCACATGTGGCCATTTTTATATTGAAATTCTGAATTTTTGTGTCGACATTCTGGATTTTTCTTCTTGAAATCTAGAATTTATGTTTTGCATTCTGGATTTTCTGAATTCGTGATTTGGCAATATGATTTTTCTTTTTATTTCTTAAAATTCTGAATTTACATTTTCAGCTTCCTAAATTTTTTCTTGAAATTCTGAATTTACATTTTCAGCTTCCTAAATTTTTTCTTGAAATTCTGAATTTACTTCTCGACATTCTTAAAATGATAAACGTTCGTCTTTGACATTCTGGGTTTTTTTCTTCTTGAAATCTTGAATTTAAGTTTCGACATTCTGCCTTTTTTCTTGACATTATAAATTTACGTTTCAACATTTTGGAATTTGTTTTCTTGTAATTCTGAAGTGACGTTTCACATTCTGGATATTTTCCTTGAAATTAGACACATCTTGTCATTCTGGATTTTATTTTTAATCTTGAATTTCCGTTTCAACATTCTTGCATTTTTGTTCATGAAATTCTGAATTTACATCTCACCATACTGCTATTTTTTATTTAGCAATTTACAGATTTCCCACACATTTTGTCTTTGTAATTCTGACTTTTCGTCTCACCGTTCAGATTTTTCTCTTTCCATTTTTACATCTCAACATTCTGGCATTTATCTCTTGTATTTCTGTGTATCGGCCTCATAATGTGGACTTTTCTCAGACTTGAACTTCCTTTTCAGTGTGAATTTTTGATGATTAATTCTCTTGCTCCACATTTATATAAATATGTTCCTCCAAACTCTCTCCTCGTCTTTCCAGCGGTCACATTGACAGTGTAATTATGCTAAATGAGTAAATGTGTTTACTGTCTCCTGTCCTCCTTTATAGGCTTACAGATGAGATCACTCTTTCACTCACTGAAATCACTTTAATCCACTTTCGCTTCATCAGCCAAACATTCCCAATCTGCTGCCACCTCATTTACATCATTTAAGAATAATACATTCCTTTTCTGATGTTGTGTGTGTGTGTGTGTGTGTGTCCATCGCGGGCTGCTGTCCTCAGGGCTGAATATGAGATATGAGTTATTGTGTTTCTGCATCTGAAATCAAAGGCAGAACTCAGATTCATTTCCATCTTTAATAGTAGCATCAGACTTCAGATGATGCTCTGCTTCTCTTTCAGCACAGTTCACACACATACACACACACACACTCTCTCTCTCTCTCTCATCGCCCACACAACGTCAAGCTGTAACATCAGTAGAAGTTAATATTTGGTTGATTTTAGGTTGTGTTGGAAAGTGACCAAAATCCAACGTCAAGCAAACATTTTACACCAGCGTCATATTGACGTCACATACTGACATCTATTCGTCAGGTATGGCAACCAAAACCTAACGTCTAATAGATGTCATAATGGTAACGTCCACACAACATTGAGCTGTAACATCATTAAGTGAAGTTTCCCAAACTAATTTCAAGAGGAGCACGTGATAGGATTGACTACAGCTGATCACTAATCACTAACTAACGAATCGGATCATTTCAAATTGAATATAAATATCCAGCCTAAACTCAATTCCTCATCTTCGTTTTGGAAACCCCCCCCATCCATCCCTTCTCCCTCCTCCTCAATTCCGAGTTTGGTTGACACGGTGGTTCAGTGGTTATCACTGGTGCTCCACAGCAAGGAGGTCAAGATGGTTTAAACACTAGCTGAGCCAGTCGATACTCTCCGTGCGGAGTTTGCATGTTCTCCCTGTGTTCGCGTGGGTTTTTCCCGGGTACTCCGGTGTCCCCCCACACTCAAAAAACATGCAACTACAGTTAAAGTCATAAGCACCTACTAAGTACAAACTGGCACTGTTGACGGTGTATCATCGAGAAGTTATTGAGAACAACCTGATCTCGTATCCCTCCTAATGCTTATTGACCAGGCGGGAACCTTGGGCTCATATATCTCAGAGCTCAGGGTTCTCTCCGGGACAGCATGCTAATCCAGCTAAAATAGTCAAGCATTATCTAAATGTGAACTCTTGAAACGTTGATATTTGGTTGTGTTGAAAAAGTGATCAAAATCCAATGTCGAGCCAATATAATATTGACGTCAAATACTGACATTTATTCGTCAGGTATGGCAACCAAAACCCAACGCCCACACAACGTCAAGCTGTAACGTCATTAGACGTTGATATTTGGTTGATTTTAGGTTGTGTTGGAAGGTGACCAAAATCCAATGTCTGATAGAAATAATAGTGATACCGTCCACACAACGTCGAGTTGTAACATCATTAGACGTTGATATTTGGTTGGTTTTAGGTTGGACGATGGACCTTGACGTCAGCCCAATTTTCATTTCCAAACAAAATGCAACGTCCCCACTATGTTGAGGTACAATCTGACGTCATGTTGACATCCTGTGCCTGCTGGGGTTCATCTAAAATATATATATATATGAAGTGAAATTTAAAATGTCCACCATTCATTCATTCATTTTCAGCTTAGTTCCTTTATTATTCCAGGGTCGCCACAGCGGAATGAACCGCCAACTTATCCAGCACGTTTTTGGGAGGCTGGAAGGATGCCCTTCCAGCCACAACCCATCACTGGAAAAAAATGTCCACCATATTGTTTATTATTTTACTTTACTCATTTTTTTGTAGTATCATAATGAAAATTAATTGAAAAGCAGTCCAAAAGCTACAGCTCTGTGTGTGTGTGCGTGCGTGCGTGCGTGCGTGCGTGCGTGCGTGCGTGCGTGCGTGTGAGTTCTGCAGATAATGAAGAGCTCTGCTGATCTGCATAATAATGAGCGTCCGGCCACTCAGAGAGACATTACTGCTCTTGGATTAGCATATCAAAGATCATCTGCTCCATAAATATGTGAAGTGACAGCAGCAGCAGCAGATCATTAGCAGACTCACAGAGCTAATCATCATCCGCTAACGAGAGAGTTTATCTGCGCTGGAGGATTCTGATCAATCGCAAACTGCAGGATCACACATTCAAACACTCCATTCCAAGATTAATCCTCATCTGAAATACTTATTCTCTGCCATTATCCTGCAAACCACTTCACAATGAGAAGATTTTCATCATTTCAGACAGAATCACATTTAATATCATCAATTACACTGGGATTTATTTACAGCTCAGGATATCTTTTCTTCATTAAGCTATAAAATATTTATATTTTTGAAAGTTTTATGTTTTACAGATTTCTAAAGCTCCAAAAGTCTTGAATCAAGAGTATAAACTTAGCAGACGGCAGTATCTGAAGCGCACGCTATAAAGACTCCGCCTACTTTTGAAAAAGGGGGTGGGGACAAACAACTAATTTGCATTTAAATAGACACTCAGTGTTTGTGTTTTGTAATTGTGAGAATTACAGTTTGACCAAAATACTTATTAATCATGATCTGAAATCTTTCTTTTCCATTGTCCTTCAAACCGCTTGACATTTTGTACATAGTTTTAGACAGAATCTCATTAGTATCATCAATTATTTTATGATTAATTTTAATAATATAGTTTGTTTTTGCTCCTGATTCAGGACTTTCTGAGCTTTATTTCTTTGGAATTTTTTTCTCTGAATTAAGTAAAACTTACAAAAGTTATTTTATACACATAAATATGTTATTCTAAATAACCTTTGTGTATAAAATGTCAAAATATGAGTGTAATGGTATACAGTTAGTAATGTAGTGTCATGCAATGTCATTTATCTTAACAGATATATTTATGCCAGGATAAAATACACATTCTGAACTGTATGTATTAAAATAAATCATAGAATGTGCTGATACTAAATGTGATTCATTCTGTCTGTCCATCAAGTGGTTGAAGGATAATGGAAAAGACAAAAAAATCATAATGATTAATGAGTGTTTTGGTCAAACCACGATTCTCAGAAAGCAAATACACTGTGTATCTCTTTAAATGCAAATCATTTGTTTCTCCCCACCCCCTTTCAAAAGTGGGTGGAGTCGTTACAGCCTGAGCTTCAAATATAGTGTACATCTAAACATAATACATCTAAATATAGTGTACATCATAATACATACATTTCAGTCTACTCAGTTTATACTCCTGATTGATGGCTTTTGTGATCTTTGCATTTTTATGTGTAAATTGTATGTGTTATTCATTCATTCATTCATTTTCTTTTTGGCTTAGTCCCTTTATTAATCTGAGGTTGCCACAGTGGAATGAACCGCCAACTTATCCAGCATTTGTTTTACGCAGCGGATGCCCTTCCAGCCGCAACCCATCACTGGAAACATCCATACACACTCAATCACACAGACACTACGGACAATTTAGCCTACCCAATTTACCTGTAGTACATGTGTTTGGACTGTGGGGGAAACCGGAGCACGCAAACGCCGGGAGAACATGCAAACTCCACACAGAAACACCAACTGACCCAGCTGAGACTCAAACCAGCGACCTTCTTACTGTGAGGCGACAGCACTACCTACTGCGCCACTGCTTCGCCTGTATGTGTTATATAACATTATTTCTGTGTGTGTGTGCGTGCGTGTGTGTGTGAAAAGTTTGCAAAGATACAAAGCTTTAAAAATCTGCAGTATAAACTGAGCAAACTGGTGTATCTGAGGCTCGGGCTGTAAAGACTCCACCTACTTTTGGAAAGGGGGGCAGGGATAAACAACTCATTTGCATTTAAAGAGACACACACACACAGTTTTTTTTGCTCTCACCAAATAAGTGAAATCTGCAGAATGTGTGTAATAAAAGATCTGTGTGTTATTTTCTGCTGAAATGTAACGTAATCTGACACTTTAACTTGAAAATAAAGTGTATTTCTCATTATTCTGAGAGACTCATTAATGACACAGAGGATTTGAAGAATATGTTTATTAACGTCAAAATATCACAATGACCACACATTCAGCTGGTCCAGAGAGAGAGAGACGACTACGAGCTCTTCAAAATCAGACTAGAAACACAGAACACACACACACATTTACAGTCGCTGAAATCTACAAGCGCTGCTTTAAACAATAAAACAAACTCTGAAATCATCACTGAAGAACTGAAAGAGTACAGTACTGTAGGTTTAGGAAGCATTTATACCAGAGGAAGAGAGTGTGTGAGTGTGTGTGTGTGTGTGTGTGTGTGTGTGTGTGTGTGTGTCTATGCGCGTATGTAATTTTTTTTATCATTATTTTAAATTATGATTTTCTTTTTCATTCTGGATATTATAAAATTCAGAATTTATGTTCAACCTCCTTTTATGGCTTTTTTGTTGTTGTTTTGTATTCTACATTTACATCTTGACATTCTGGAATTGTTTTTAAATCTTAAAATTACGTTTCGACTCTTCGCCTTTTTTTAATTCTGAATTTACGTTTCTCCATTTTTGCTTTTTTTTTCTTGAAATTCAGAATTTATGTTTCGTTTTCTGGATTTGTTTCAATTATGATTTTGTCTTAATCTGGCTGTTTTGTTGTTGTTTTGTTTGTATTCTAAATTTACATCTCGAGATTCTGCCATTTTTTTCTTGAAATTCAGAATTTACGTTTCGCATTCTGGGATTTTATTTTAATTGTGAATTTGTCTTAATCTGGCTGTTTTGTTGGTCGTTCTTTAGTTTTGTATCTGTATTCTAAATCTCGAGATTTTGCCATTTTTTCTTGAAATTCTGAATTTACGTTTTGAATGCCATTTCCCCCCCCTAAAATTGAAAATATACATTTCTCATTTTGGAAATTAAAAGAAAAAAAATCTTAATTTACGTGTCAACATTCTGGAATATCTTTTTCTTGAATTTACGTTTCACATTTTTACTTTTTTTTTTAGGTTGTGAATTTCTGTTTTATCTGTCTTTTTTGTTGTTGTTTTGTTTTTGTATTGTATTTTTTTTCTTTAAATTCTAAATTTATGTTTCACATTCAGTATTTTTTTTTCCTTGAAAGTTTAAAATTACGGTTTTTTTCCTGCAATTTTGAGTTTTTCCCCGACAATTCTGGCATGATTTTGTCTTTGTGACTTTTCTTCTCGCCGTTCAGATTTTTCTCTTTCCATTTTTCCATTTGGACATTCTGGCATTTTTTCCTTGTGGATCTGAGATTTTTGTCTCGGTGGATTTTTTTTCTCTCAGCTTAAATGTTCATTTTCAGTCTAAATTATTATAGTTTTTTTTGTTTTATGGCCTTTGCATGTGTGTTTGTGTGTCTGTTTCTGTATGTGTGTATATAATCTATTTTTCATCATTATTTTAAATTTGTATTTAATTTTGCATTCTTTTAAAAATGTATTTATTATTTTAACTTTTATTAATGTATGTTTGTATGTGTGTGTTTGTGTTCATGTGAATGTAAGTGTGTGCTTGCATATGTGTGTATGTATGTCCAGCCTGATCTCACGAGGAAATGTAAGTGTTTTACGTTTTGTCAGTTTAGTGGATAATTCGTATGAATTCGTTCGAGTTCAGTCGTATGAAAAAGTAAGATTTTAAAAAGGAGGCGTGGCACCTAACCCCAACCGTCATTGGGTGATGAGCAAATCATACTAATTTGTAAGAATTAGATCATCCGAATTAGCCACTAAATCAAAAAGTTACGAGTTGCTGTGAGATTGCATTAGTATGTCTGTGTGCATGTGAGTCATGAGAGAGAGAGAGCGTGTGTGTGTGTGTGTGTGCGCGTGTGTGTGTGTGCGTGCGTGCGTGGCAGGTTGAGGTAGTTACAGAGCTACACAGGAGTTGTTCAGAGCTGGTGTTGTTCAGTAGCTGTTTCTGAAGTCCTCCAATCTCCTGAACAGACTCAGAGAAGTGAACTAAAGGCAGAAACTGCTGTCAGATTCTCCTCTCGCTGAGATGTAAACATTACTGAGAGCTGCTTCAGATGCTGTGAGCATTAATAAACTAATAAAACATTATGAGAGTAATTCACGTATAAATAAACTCAATTGTTGCCCTCTAAACCTGAAAGACTTTCCTTCTTCACAAGCAAATGCAAAGCTCAAATGTAAAATTCAGCATATTTTGTAGATGAAAGTGCATTCGCTCTTGCTTTTGCTTTCTAAAGCTTCAGTGTTCAAATTAAAAATTCCTAAAAAAAAAAACAATTGACAAAAGTTTTGAGAAAGAATTTGATAAAAGTGAAGCTTTAGTGAGTAAAAGAGCGATGAAAAGTTAATATTTTCAGAAAAACAAAAGTTTAGACGAGAATTTTAAATAAGAAAATCAGCAAATACACATTTAAAATGACACTTTCTGAAGAAAAAGGTCTTTATAAAAGTGAAGTTTGACTATTTTGGTGGTCCCTATTGCACATTTTGTTGACTAAAAGTTGCATTGCAACTACATGCCAATTACATCTCATTTGAGTATTAGTAGACTGTCTGCTTAATATCTGCTGATTCAACACATTTAACTGACTAGAAGAAACTTACACAAACTACATGTCAACCTACACTAACCCTAACCCCAACCCTAACCCAGCCTAATAATCTAATGAGAATTAATGTAGATGCAATTTAACTTAGTTCAACAAAATGCGTTAAAGCACAGGGGTCAAAGCCAGTTCCTGTTCCTGGAGGGCCTCAGCCTTGCACAGTTTAGTTCCAACCCTGCTTCAACACACTTACCTGTAGGTTTCAAACAAGCCTGAAGGACTCAATTAGTTTGATCAGGTGTGTTTGATTAGGATTGGAACTAAACTGTGCAGAGCTGCGGCCCTTCAGGAGCTGACTTTGACCCCTGTGTGTTAAAGGGACCATCAAAATAAAGTATAAAGTGTTGATTGGTTGAAAATATTATGAGCATATAAGAGAATGCAAAGACAAACTAAACATTTTCTGATCTTTTTTTTTAAAAAAGTGAAGCGACAGTGAGCAAATGCAAAATTACAAGTTAAAATTTCAGGAAAAAATCTTTTAGTTTAAGTGTTAATGAGAAAACAATAAAGCAAAGCTCAAATTAATATCTTCAGAAAGATGTTTTCACAAAACTGAAGCTTTAGTGAACAAACGAGCGAATGCAAAGGTTCAATAAAATAGCTCAAGTGAATCTTTAATAGCAAATGAGAATAAGTTAAGCTCAGTTATAAAATTGAGTGTTAAAAGTAAACTCAAAACACTGAAATAAATACCTGTGTTTCCCCCACAGCCCAAACACATGCGCTATAGGGGAATTGATCAACTAAATTGGCCGTAGTGTGTGTGTATGGGTGTTTCCCAGTACTGGGTTGCAGCTGGAAGGGCATCTGCTGTCTAAAACATATGCTGGATAAATTGGCGGTTCATTCCGCTGTGGCGACCCTTGATGAATAAAGGAACTAAGCTGAAGGAGAATGAATGAAAGTCATTGAGATTTAGAGTCAGATGTCTAAAACTATTGTTTATGAGTGAATTACTCTCATCCATGAAATATCACAGTAACCAAAAATAAATAAATAAAACCAAAGCAAAGTAACTCTTGTTCAGAAAACATTAACAAAGTGTGAAAAATATCACAGTCATTTGTCATAAAAAAGTGCCGCATTGAACGAGGCAGGAGTGATCGTACCCGGCGGGTAAAGTCCGTCTATACGGTGGTGACGGAGAGGAAGGCGCTGTGCTCTCTGGCGCCCTCTGCTGCTGTGTGTCCGTGGCTCAGCAGCTCCTGAATGGTAATCCAGCTGTCCAGAATCCTCCTGTTCCTCCTCTTGGTGCTCCCGCGCTGGCTGATCTCCATGATGGAGGTGTTGTGGGTGTCCGTGCGGCCGCGCTGCATCATTTCTCTCCTCCGCCGCTGCTCTTTCGCTCGCAGGAGCTGCTGTTTTCTCTCCTCTTTGCTCCAGTATCTCCCCATCTTCATCTCGCTCATGGTGTCGTCGTCGGTGGTCATTCCTCCGCTACGCTCCTCTTTAATCTTCAGCGCTCGCTCCCGCAGCAGGCGGTCCCGCACTGGACGCTTGGTGATGTATCTGCAGAGGGGGAAGGAGAAGACAGATATACTAGTGTGATTTCAGACAGTAATTAAAAGGTGAATTAATTAGTCACATTAAATCAGTGTGTACCTGGTCCCGTCGCTCCGCACCTTCACCTTCCACTCCATCTTATTGTCCTCCTGCGGGACACTCATGTTGATCATCCCGAACTCCAGCGCTGTCTGCTCCTGGATCATCTGCATGTAGCTCCGGTACTGATGCACCGGGATCCTGGAGTGCAGGGACCTGCTGGAGATCTCGTCTGGAGACTCTGACGGGTTGCTGTGATCCGGACTGGCGCTCCTGATTGATGATTCCGGACGTCGGCTGAGCGTTCTGTGTTCTGGAGATCTCTCGGTGGCCAGCGGTGTACTGCGGGAACTCTCTGCAGTGTTATACGCACTGGAACTGTCCTTATCTGACCGCTCAGGATGCTCCTGGATCTCGGGGAGTTTGGAGTCCGCCTTGTGGCGCTGCATGATGTTCTGGCACTGGATCTGGATGCTGCGCAGCTCCTGGTTCAGCATCCGCAGCTCATTCTCAGCACCGCTGCACTGGACGGATCTGCGGTACAGCAGGTCGTATTCGCCGCTGTTTCGGATCTGGCACTTCAGCTCCAACAGCTGCTGGAAACGCTCCGCTTCTGGAGTTTCTGACGGGCAGATCTGATCCGGACGCAGACACCGAGACAGACGCTTCTGGATCTGGGAGAGGATGCTCGTCTCAGACGGGTCTTTCTGGAGGATCTGCTCAGGGCTGTAGGAGCAGGAGGCTGTGATGGACTCTTCTTCAGCCGCTCTCGCCTGCAGGAGGATTCACAGCAGGATTACTCCGCTATACACACGTTCAACACTCAGTTTATTAGTGTGCGCAGCTGTACTTTTGAGAGATGGAGTAATCAGAGTGAATTATAATGTTCATTCTGACTCATTTTCCAGTATAAATATCTATGCATTAATAAATTGTGATAACGTATTCATTCAACACCACAGAATTTGTGTAGACAGAGATTACTAGACATAATAATGTGTTTTACAACAAAATACAGGCGGTATAAAGCCAATAATAATCGACCGACACTTGAATATCTACAAAAATAGAGCTTTAGTACATATAGAAGACTTACGGACATATACTCAAAGGTTTCAATGTAATGAAATAATCTGCATGTGTGTTACTGAGAGAAACCGAAAGTAAAACTAAACCGTGTTTATATATATATATATAGTGCAGTACTGTAAATGTCCAGTAGGTGCAGGTCAAAACCACAAGTAGATATACAATCACCGGCCACTTTATTAGGTACACCTTACTAGTACCTGGTTGGACCCCTTTT
>CAIGQZ010035256.1:2061352-2078893 GCA_903798205.1 Danio tinwini
GTGTGTGTGTGTGTGTGTGTGTGTGTGTGTGTGTGTGTGTGTGTGTGTGTGTTGATTATTATATGCATGTTACTGCTGCTCTAACAACACTTTAAAACTGCTGTTGGTGGTCCAACAAACTAAACTATGGAACTGTCAAAGACATTATATACTATAATACTGGCACATAATCATACAGCATTTAAAACAAGTCTCATATACGTAAAATAGTGAGACAAATGCTTGATATTATGAGAAAACCCAATCCATGGTATAAGTGCATTGTTACAACTATATAATCGGTCCAAAATATGGTATTATGGCAGGTAAAAAAAATATTATAAAAAAAAAAAACACCTATTTAAAGACAATTGCATAAGACACAAAGGTGAAAGCAACGCATAATGTCCAAAACTATGATAAGATGTGGGAAAAAATGCATTATAACAAATATCCACAGTAAAAATCAATGCACTAATGCTTAAATTACAGTATTATGTGACAAAATCACCACAAATAATCACGAAAAATTATTGCCAAAACGGAATTATTGCCAAAAAACAGTGATATTTCTATTATTATTGAAAAATAAAGCTCCAAAATGCATGATATAATAATTAAAACACTCATAAAACCTAGAAACTATAGTATTAATACTGTTTAAACCCGAGATGCTGTTATTATGTAACAAACAACATTAAAATCAAGTTATTATCAATTATCATGAAACTCAATCAAGGCATTACTCCAATAACTATGGTAATACATGACCATCAATACTTATAATTATCATGTAAATCACTGTAAGACAATACAACCATGTCCAGATCTATAGCATTTATATAGGCTACATGCATATAAACACATGCATTATATATGATGTATAACAGCATCCCTTAGAACAAACATGGTATTACCACAGTATCAAGCCCAGACAGCTAGTTGTGGTGTCTGGTGTGAAGGTGTCAGGTGTGTGTCTCACCTGTGCAATCTCGTACAGGAGTTTGTAATGCTCTTCTCTCTTCTGAAGGCTACACAGATTGCAGCCCATCCTCTGCTTCTCCCCGCGGCGCTCGCGGCTCTGCACCCGCTGCAGGAGCGCCTCTCATCGGCGTGAGGGATCCGACAGAGCCGCTGAAGGAGCGGAGATTGGAGGAGAGCGGGGTTTCTCTGTGTGTGCGCGTATGTGTGTATGTCTGAGAGTCTCTCTCTCTCGTTCTCTCTGAGGACACGCCCCCTTCAGCAGCTCAACCTATGAATAATAACGCATATGCATGAAGGGGTGTGGCTACAGAGGTGGGAGGAGCCTATGAGCATCACTGCTGAAACAATGAGACTCTTTTGTGTCAGTCACACACACACACATACACGTATATATACATATGCACATACACACATATATATATATACATATATACACACACACACAGATTTGTTTTTGTGAGTTGTAGGTACATTACATAGGTTTCCATTGTCTTTATACTGCATAAACTGTATTATCTATCACCCTACCGAACCGTTTCCCTTACAGTAAACTGTGTGCAGCTTTAATATATGACAAAACATTAATTATGTGTGATTAATAAGCTTTTTGGGAAATGGTGACATTAGTAATGTCCTCATAATTCACCTTCTCCTGTAATATCTGTGTTATATACATGATATTATACACGTTTGTGTCCTGACATGGCACAAAAACATGCACACACACACACAGCACTGGTCAGAATGCACATTACAGTGTGCTGTAGTGGAGATCTGAAGTGGTTTTCAGTCTTAAACTGTTATTACTGTTCAGGGATTCGCAGCTCACAGTGGGATTGATCAGGAGCTTTTGAACATAAAATGCAAAAAGCAAAGTAGGTCACCGACCAAGCAAGCAACCCGCAGAGACTTCACACACACACACACACACACACACACACGCACACAGACACACACACAACCATACGTACATTACAGAATCCCTGAAATATGAGCATTATCTCCATGCACAGCAGCAGCAGCAGCACTAAGTGATTTAGTTTATTGTTGTGGCTGATCATATAAATCTGCACTGGCAGTAAAGGAGCGATGACACTAATGCACTGTACAAGTAAACCCAGACAAGATAATGTGCTGGAGGTAACCCGCCTGTCATAAAAAGATGAGATAAAAATACGCAATAATAAATCTGCTGTAAAGTGTAACACTTAAGATCAGACAGCTCAGGTGAACAGGGTAAACATCTCAGCTGATCAATATCACTGCGTTTCATTGCTTAATCAATCACTGAGCATTTAAGCCAACTGTGCTGTATTACAGGTTTCTGAAATGTCTCTTACCAATCAAATTGGTGATTAATTTAATTATGTAAACATTTCAACCCAGGCTCATTCTGAAAGCGGACCTCTATATATGTTTCTGGAGGCTGCGAAATACATCCTAGGAGGTACGCGAATCAATGAGAGGCCGCTGTGAACGCTTTTTCATATCTCAAATTTCTCTCGTGAGTGCCGTTTGTGCCTGCTGTTCTCGCGTAAACCCACCAGAGGTCACTGTTGACTGACTGACTGACTGACCAATCGATTGACTCACCCTCCTCCTTCTCTTAACCCAACCAATTGTATCGACTGACCCGCCCACCCTCTTTCCTAAACCCAACCAACAATTTTCAAAAGCAATCCAGAAAAAGAAAAGCCCTCGTCTGATTTTTACCACGTTTTCAGATTTTAACACATTCTCACCCTGTTATTTACTTGTTTATTTAATGTTTCTGTTTTAATCTTTCCTGCTTTCTAGACCTGTTCTTCACCAGATTCGAACCCCATCATCTCCTCTCTCCATCTCAAGTCTGCAGACGTACATGACGAGCTAACTGGACAAACTAGTTGCAGCGGGAAAGTTGTCCACACAGAGGTAAGCAGTCAGCTGGTAAGCATGAAAAGGAACAACATCATACTGTCCCATAGCCTTCATTTAAAAAATGAAATGCATCCATACGTACCTCTAACTACATAATTCATGGTCTCCAGAAATGTACATATACACTCTCAGAAATAAAGGTACATGAGCTGTCACTGGGGTGGTACCTTCTTAAAAGGTACACATTTGTACGTGAAGGGTCCATATTGGTACCTCAGAAGTATATTAGTACCTACAAATATTAAGAGGAACACTTTTGTACTTTTTAAGTACTATTATGTACCCTTGAAGTATTAATATGGACCTTTTAGGTACAAATTTGTACCTTTTAAAAAAGGTACCACCACAGTGACAGCTCTTGTACCTTTATTTCTGAGAGTGTAGGACTACGTTTTCAGAATGAGCCTGTGTTGAAACATTTGCACATTTCACCAACAGAAATATGAACACTTGATAAACCCAGGTTTAATTTCTTCTGACATATTAGAGTATTTAAAATAAAGTCTGTCGCTCAAACATACTGTAAACAGATGGAAACAAATCAACACAGGCTCATTCTGATTATGTACCCCTGTATACATTTCTGGAGAGCACCAAATATGTCCCAGGAGCTATGTTTTTTTTCATGAATCCACCAGAGGCCGCTGTGTACACTTTTACAGATCTCAAATTTCTCTCACGAGGGCCATTTGTGCATGCTGTCCTCATGTAAATCCACCAGAGGCCACTGTCCACTGACTGACTAATGAACCGACTGATCCCCTCACCCTCCCCTAAACCCAAACGATAGTGTTTTAAAACCACTGACTGATCTGCACCCACCTCCGTCCCTAAATCCAACCAATAGCGTCTTCAAAAGCAATCCAGAAAAAGAGAAGCCCTCGCCTGCTATTTACCACATTTTCAGATTTGACCACATTCTCACCCTGTTATTTAATTGTTTATTTGTTTGGCTTTTGTCTTACCTGCTTTCTGGTATCGTTTCTCACCAGACTCAAACCCTGTCTTTGTGCTGAGCTACTCTCTGTGTCTCAGGTCTGCAGACATACGCAGCAAGCCACTGGACAAACTGATAACTGAGGGAAAGCCATATACACGGAGGAGGGGGTCAGCTGGTAAGCACGGAAAAGGAATAGCGTCATACCGCTCCGTAGCATTTGTTTTAAAGACGAAGTGCAGACATACGTACCTCTGGCTGCATAATTCGTGATCTCCAGAAATGTATACAGGGCTACGCTTTCAGAATGAGCCCGTGTTGGAAAAAAATAAGTGTGTTTTTATGTGTTCTTTATATTGGATAAATTAAATAATCTAACCTAAAGATTAATAGAAATAAATCTAAAGTTTGATGCGTATAATCAGAATATAGAACTGTGAAGAAAACTGGTGTTGATGAAAGGTAATGTTTGGCTAATCTCACTGAAATAGATAAGCAGAACATTTGTAAGGTTTGGTGTATATAATCAGAATATATATATATAATAAAATGGTAAAGTTTGATTTATTTAATTGAAATATAAACTGGAATCAATCTTGCAACACCTCCTCTCCTTGATTTGGTATTACTCTGAGGGAGGTTCTACAGAAATTTGGCTGTACTGAAGAAACACTCTTGAAACAAATTATAGCTTTTGAACTCTCTTTATTTTATCCCAATGTGTTGTTTTATCACCAAACAAAACACATCACAACAAAAAAGCAAGACATTTTGTAAAGTCAGGATCTAAATAGGCTTTGTGAATAAACCTGAATCAACCTAGCGCCCCCCAGAGGTCGGAAGCAATATTATGTCAACATACCAAACAATACACAATGCAAGAAAATGAATAAATAAATCAGATAATATTAATAGTAACACTATTTTACTGTTAGAATCTGGATAGTTTGGTGTGTGTGAGCAGAATATAGACCAGTAGGCAGAAACAGACCTACACCTAAACATTACTAAATCAAGAAGCATTTTCTAGATAATATAGTCTGTTTTCAGAAATAATGAGTCAAAGTTAAGAGAGTTTTTCATTAAATCAAGCTTAAAGGCACACAATAATCTGACAATGGGGGAAGCAACTTTGAAATATGCTTATTTTACTGACCCCAGTGTCAGATTATTCAGCTTGTTTAAAGGAGAAACTCTCTTCAGTTTGACTCATTATTGCTGAACACTAGGTGTTTTGCTTGTCTAGAAAATGCTTCTTCATTTAAGAGTTTGTAGATTTTTAGACTAGAAACAAAACAAAAACTCTTTTTTTGCAGTGTGTGAACACTTAAATGTGTGTTTAGTGTGAGAGAAGACATGCTATGGAAACAAAATATGCAAAATCCCAGCAGTGCATGAAGGACAGGGGTTTGGGCTGAAGTGTAGTAATGAATCACACACACACACACACACACACACACGCACGCACACGCGCACACACGCACACACACACTCGCTCTTCTACCCACATTCAGTCATCAGCATTGTCCTCATAATTCACCACTTTCTTATACACTGTCAGAAATAAAGGTACAGCATCTGTCCGTGATGCGGCTCCTTTTCAAAGGGTTAATTTTTGTTCCTACCAGGTCCTTAAAGGTGCTTAATAATACCTAAAAAGTACAAGTGCACACCTCACAGTACCTCATATTACTAATGTCCACCTGTACGGTATAAACGTATAGACAGATATTGTACCTTCATTTCTGAATGTGTACACATTTGTGTCCTGATATGCCACAAAAACATGTACACACACACACACACCGTCACTCTCTCTGCAGGTGCTTGAACAACATGTTCATCACAATAATATGAAAAGCTCACACATGTAGGTCACACACACACACACCACACACACACACACACACACACACATGAGCTGAAAACATCAGACGCTCCACAGGCTTCCTCAGAAAAGCTGAAACCGGCGAGTGTGTGCGTGTGTGTGTGTGTGTGTGTGTTTATGACAGAGTCAGCAGGTTACAAGTCTTTGAGGAAAACAACCAACAGAACCCTTTACTCTATGGCTGAGGAATAATGGGCTGTTTCTCAATTCCATGAACACTGAGAACAGACTGGTGTTCTCGTAAAGAGCGATCTCGATCTCACCAGGATACCGCAGAAGAGCTCAGAAGACCGTGAGAACACAGAACACTCCACTGAGCAATGCGATGATGTGTTCTTCCTCATGGTCACGTGACCTTTACGTGTTTAAATGGAAAACTATTTAAACATTACAGCATTAGAAGGATTCCTTCTCAACATACCTGCCAACATTTATCTCGGAAAATCCAGGAGACGAGGCGGAGGAGGATGTGTCTGTGTCCAATACTTTACAAAGGCTGGCAAAACCTAAAGTGTGTGTGTGGGGGGGTATATCTGTGTCTAGTACCTTTCAGAGACTTTACAAGGTCTGTAGGTGATCTGGGGGTGTTACAGATTGAACCAATCACCTGAGGACCGGGGGAAGGGGCTGAAATTCTGGGAGTTTTCCAGGAAAAATGACAAAACGGGAGGTGGGTCTGAAATACAGGAGACTCCCGGGAAAAACGGGTGTGTTGGCAGGTATGGCTTCTCAATATTTATAACACGCACAGAAGCCTCACAGATATACTCAGAGCAACACTAATAAACAGGTATGATTATGAATTTCAGCAATTAAACTCCCTAATGTGTTCATGCCTTTATTAGGATTATCATGCTGATGTTTACTTTCACTGTCTTTTAGAGAAACTCTTGAGATGAAGAAGGAATATCTCTGAACTACATTTATAAAATACTGCGCTTTACACCTCCTCAATTCAGCCACAATGACTTCTGGGACGTCTAGAGCGAGCGCTGCGCTCAGGTCTGCATTTGTCCTTCCTCGATATCAGGAATACCTCAGGGTTCTGTCCCGGGTACTCTGTTTTACATTGGTGGTTGATGATGACGTTACACAATACAGATACAGGACTCATATTGAGAAATATCCACGGATTCCAGTCCATAATAATGAATAATGTGCAGTGATAAAGTGAAGTGTACTGTACATCATTCTCTAATAATCTGAATTCCCTGTACAGATGTTGTGTTTGAGACTTTATTTGTCAGGTGTGTGTCCTGTGTTTGTTTTCTTCCTCACCTCCTCCTCCTCCTCCTCCTCCTGTTGTGTTCTGCTGTGATGTCTCACTGCTGTAGCTGTGAATAACTCCAATCATTCAGCGGAGTGATATGGAGCTGCTCTAAACCTGCCGGAACTACTTTAGCTGAGCCTTTATCTGACAATAACCAAACACCTGAGAGTGACCATCAGCCAATCAGAGTCCAGCATTCAGCAGAGGTGTGGTGTGGCAAACATTGATCCTCTTCACTACACAAATCAATACATGAGTGAAACCTGTTCATAATGAAGTGTGTGATCACTGCAGGAGTGTATGACGAGCGAGAGAAACTGAGTGTGTGTTGAAGAGTAACAGAGCTGTTAGTCAGAGATTCCTTCACTAACACACTGTTTACACCATAACCTGAGAGAAACTCAATCAGTCACTTAGAAAACAACCCAGCAGCACATTATCACCTGCTGACACTCACACACACTCACACACACTCACACACACTCACACTCACAATTAGAAATAGGGGTATTGCTATACTTTAGGAGAATTAGTCCCCATACTGTAGCAAATACTAGTCGCACACACACACACACACACACACACACACACACACACACACACACTAATGGCTAATATCTAGCAGTGCTCATGAATCAGCCTCTGACTGAGTCTCTCCAAGCGACACAAATGATCCAGAGAGTCAGAGAGCGCAGTACTGTTCTCCAGTTCATCTGCTTTAATTACACAGCAGGAACAGACCTGTGTGTGTGTGTGTGTGTGTGTGTGTTCAGCTCCAGGGGTTTGTGCTGTTCATATGGTCAGCGTTTTCTTCATCACAGACACTCAGACTGAACAGATAACAGAACCAGCAGGTGGACTAAACACCATCCTCCTACACACACACACACACACACACCAAATAATGGAAGAGCTGCTGTTAACCCTCAGACTGATAGTTTCGATTAAAAAACACACAAGTCAAAGATTTTATAGTATAATTGTAGAAAGATCCGGCTACACGGTGGCTAAGTGGTGTTGCACTGTGGCCTCACAGCAAGAAGGTCTCTGGTTTGAGTCCCGGCTGGGTCAGTGTGTGTTTCTGTGTTGAGTTTGCATGTTCTCCCCGTGTTGGCGTGGGTTTCCTCCGGGTGCTCCGGTTTCCCCCACAGTCCAAACACATGCGCTATAGGGGAATTGATCAACTAAACTGGCCGTAGTGTATGAGTGTGTGTGTGTGTGTGTGTGTGTGTGTGTGTGAGAATAAGTGTGTATGGGTGTTTCCCAGTACTGGGTTGCAGCTGGAAGGGCATCCGCTGTGTAAAACATATGCTGGAATAGTTGGCGGTTCATTCCGCTGTGGCGACCCCTGATATATAAAGGACTATGAATGAATGAATGAATGAATATATATAACTGTGCTTAAAATACGTTTCCCTGTATTCTAATTACTGTGTCTGAAATGTAATTAATTACTCAAGTAATTTTATTGTTTGATGCAATATTATTTATAACCCTCTTAAAAACTGCAATGGATAAAGAATACAAAAGAAAATATTTTTAATATAATAGCACAAGAGAATCATTCATTGGAATTTACATGATTTTTCATATATTTTTTATGATGTTCAAATATGAGTTTTAAATAAGATCTTCATGCTTTTCAGAAAGCTTTATTTCCAGAACCTTTATCTTCTCTGTTCCTCAGTGGTGAAAGTCACTATAACAAGGTTTATTTGTACAATTACCATTGTACAGCATTGCAATTTAAATCTAATCTTACAAATATTACTGGAGATGTAGAATCACAACTGATATTCATCTTATTTAATGTGCAGTACGCAATCTGCTGTTTTCTTTTTCATTGATTTACATTACAAGCATTCCAATCTTATTGACTTTTTTCCATGTAAATATCAGCGTTTGCATACTTTTGATTAGTTTGAGTTTCCGAATAAAACCAACCCACATTATTACTATATCAGATTAGATGAGCCATGAAAACCTGTTGATTTAGATGCAACACAAAACATAAAACATTTATGTGAACTGTAAATATGTTTGTTTCAATATTTAATAAATCATTTACACTTCTAAAAGCCAGCATGAAATGAAGTCAAGATCTGCGGTTGTTTGGTTTCTGTTTGCAGATGAACTTGCGACTTTTGTCCTTGTTTAATCTAGTATTTATAAAGTTTCCTGTACATGTGAGATTTAGACTCAAAGACAACACATGAATAAATAAACTCCTGCGAGCCGCCCAGAGCTCCAGAGACGGAAGTTCCTCAAAAGTTCATCATCTCAAAATATTTGCAGTGCAACGATTTCAAGTGAAATGTTCCATCACCCGCAGAGACACCAGTGAGAATATGAATTATTCAAGACTTTATTCACAACAAAAACAAATATAATATGAGATGTGAATGTGATGATGGTTATCATGAGGATGCTGAGGCTTATGTTAATAATGAGACCTTACAGTATTTAAAAACTTATAAACATTTAGAGGTTGTATAAACACCTTCAGACATGTTAGCATTATGATTGGTTTTGGGGACCAGACATTGGTTTACTTATTTCAGTAGGTAATTGTGTTAGACCAAAACCACACAAATGACTATAAAATGGGGGCTCGTCCGGGATATGATTAGATGCTTGTCATGAGAATGCTGCTCATGTTAGTGATAAGAGCTTATTTACAGTGTTTAAGAACTAATAAACAGAGCATTTAGAGAGGTTGTACAAACATCTTTAGACATGCTAACAATATCTGGCTAAAATCCATCTAATTTGATCATTTTCAATTGGTTTTGGGGATTTGGTTGGTTTTCAGTCATTTTTGTTAGACCTTTAAATTGGTCAGAGATCAACAGTTTATCATCTCTATTAAGATTAATTTGAGCAAAGAAAAGACTGATTTGGCCAAAAATCGCACAAATTACTATAAAATGGGGGCTCGTCCGGGATATGATTAGATGTTTGTCATGAGAATGCTAGAGCTCTAATTATGATCATAACTTACAATCTTTAAAAACCAACAAACAGAGCATTTAGAGAAGCTGTACAAACATCTTGAAGACATGTTAATGTTATATAGTTAAAACACTGGCTAAAATTGTATGATTTGATTGTTTTCATGTGGTTTTGGAAGGTCTGTAAGGTCTGTCTGTAATTTTAATATTAATTTATTTTTGTCAGAAATCAACATTTAGTCAAACATGTTTAGACTAATTTGAAAAAAAAGGAATGATTCATTAAATAAATTGAGCAAACGACTATAAACCGGGGGCTCGTCCGGGATATTTTTTTGCACAGAATATGTTCTTCTTGGTTTGTAATCCGAAATTTAATGTCTGACTCAATTCTGTAAAGAGAAACACAAAGAAAGATTAAAACATTTGCAAGAACATGGAGCTAATCTCCTTTCCCTCGTCACACCGCTGCCAATGTGAGCATGCATGAGTGGAAATTCATTTGACGGACCTCTGAGGTGAAACTTTACAAACTCCACAAAGACTGAAAGTCATTAGAAAACTGGACCAATGTCAGAGAACAAACTCTGTAAGGGTTCAGTTCAACTCTGAGTCTTTGAACAAACTGAGTCTTTTTGTCTAAGCTTTAGGAATTTAAGACATCACTGTTGAGTTATTACTTTTAATTATACATTTGTGTTTGAAATGTCAATTACAATGCACATATTAAAAAAAGGGTGACGCAGTGGTGCAGTAGGTAGTGCTGTTGCCTCACAGCAAGAAGTTTGCTGGGTCGCAGGTTCGAACCTCGGCTGAGTCAGTTGGCGTTTCTGTGTGGAGTTTGCATGTTCTCCCTGTGTTCGCGTGGGTTTCCTCCGAGTGCCACAGTCCAAAGACATGCGGTACAGGTGAATTGGGTATAGGCTAAACTGTTCGTATATATATATATATATATATATATATATATATATATATATATATATATATATATATATATATGTGTGTGGACGTTTCCCAGAGATGGGTTGCGGCTGGAAGGGCATCCGCTGTGTAAAAATGTGCTGGATAAGTTGGCGGTTCATTCCGCTGTGGCGACCCCAGATTAATAAAGACTAAGCTGACAAGAAAATGAATGAATGAATATTAAAAAATGTTTTCCCTAAATATGTATTTCCACATTTCAGCAGCTCTTACATTTATGAACATTATATTTGCTTAACTAGGGTAATTAGGGTAAAGTTAGGGTAATTAGGCAAGTCATTGTATAACAGTGGTTTGTTCTGGATCTAATATGCTGAAGGGGGCTAATAATATTGACCTTAAAATGGCTTTAAAACTATTAAAAACTGCTTTTATTCTAGCCGAAATAAAACAAATAAGACTTTCTCCAGAAGAACAAACATTAGAGGAAATACTGTGAACAATTCCTGAATCTGTTCAACATCATTTGGTAATAATAATTTACAGGAGGGCGAATAATTTTGACCTCATGTGTATAATAAATATTGATTTGTAGATCATTTTATTCCTAAAACATTGCAAAAAAAGGAATATTTTATGTCTTTTGACAGTATTTTTGGTTTATTTAGTATTAAAAATTAAATATAGAATATCCCCCTGGTAAAATCTTAAATGATAATTACAAAAAAATAAGGCTGATGTTATCTAGTGCTCAGATTTACTTTTGATAAATTTATGAATGCATAATAGTGCATTCTTAATAATATTACATCACATTTACATATTTAGTAAGCATTTCTAAATGCAATTAATCATTTAGATAAGTACAGGGACATCTTTTAGTTAAATGCACTATATAAAATATCCATAAATTTGCAGTATTCCATATTCTGTGATTCATGTTAATATTTTTCCTCATTTATTTCTGCTGTTGAACTGCATTATGGGATCTTGATCTTTCTTCCAACAACTTTTAACCTTGAAAACTTTTAAAAAGTGACTTTTATTGTGTATTATTGTGCTATATTGTCTGGGTTGGTGTTGTATCTGCTGTTTTAGTGTCACGCCAAGTGGCTTGCAGGTCCAAGTGCTTTATTAAACTGTATGGGGAGACTCATCAAATGGTAATAATAAACATTTACAAAGCACTGTAATAATTTGTAATAATGTGTGATTTGACTAACAAGTGATCATAAACCAATATTTTCTCAACTCAAATGAGTGTCGTCTTGGACTCATAAACAGTATTTCATACATCACAGATACGTCACGACTTAACAAGCAGATATTACACTACATAAACCTCGTTATACACTGCCAGTAGATGTTCTGTTATTTAACACTCTTATTTCTCTAGGTATTATTTCCTGTACATTATATTATGTCAAACTTCAAAAATGTCAATAAAAGTCACTTTATTAAACTGTAGAGTTGAATTATCAACATTAAATGTGGACAGAGCAGAGATCAACATCCTATAATGCAATTCACCACAGCAAATAAACACATACACTGTTCATTAACAGATATATTTACAGTGTTTTCTACTTATTAAATCACTTTTTGACATCTAAATCAGCAGTGCAGCACATTAATATCATAGCAGATCCTCCTGTAAACGTCTTTGCCTTGCACATTACTGCATTTCACCGATGCTCCAGGGTAATGTATGATGTGGTGTGTTTCTGATCAGATCTGCTGTTATTTTCAGACTCTGAATGTCAGAAAGTGAACGCGTGGTTCCTCAGATTGGTTTCAGCAGCAGGTGTGTTTCCTCTGACCTCCAGGGCGAAACCATTTTACACGGCTGCTTTGTAGCCCGGCCGACAGGATTGACTCATAAAACTCTGTGTGTTCACAGACGCCTTTCCATAAAATCCTGACACCTACATTTGTTTCTCAAACGACGTGCTTAGAGCCGCACTTACAGCCGACGGGGGAAAATCACTCGGCTCGACTTTCTTCCAGACACGACAAGAAAACTTCAAGATCCATGAGAGAAATTGAGTTTCACACAATAATGAAATCAGTCCAGCAGCCGAAACACATCAGCTGTTGAAATGAGACATGTGCATGTACACAGGTTCTGTTATTCATCTCCATATTCTGGAGGAGAATACTGAAGGTATTGAGTTATATATGACTCAAACTGATTTATACGATCATTGTTCCTAAAGTGGCACGGTGGCTCAGTGGTTAGCACTGTGGCCTCACAGTAAGAAGGTCTCTGGTTTGAGTCTCGGCTGAGTCAGTGTGTGTTTCTGTGTGGAGTTTGCATGTTCTCCCCGTGTTGGCGTGAGTTTCCTCCGGGTGCTCCGGTTTCCCCCACAGTCCAAACACATGCGCTATAGGGGAATTGATCAACTAAACTGGCCGTAGTGTATGAGTGTGAATGAGTGTGTATGGGTGTTTTCCAGTACTGGGTTGCAGCTGCAAGGGCATCCACTGTGTAAAACCAATGCTGGAATAGTTGGCGGTTCATTCTGCTGTGGTGACCCCTGATGAATAAAAGGACTACTCCACACAGAAACACCAACTGACCTAGCCAAGACTCGAACCAGAGACCTTCTTGCTGTGAGGCCACAGTGCTAACCACTGAGCAAAGTTGTCTTTCCTCATGTGATTCTCTAGAGATGATGAAGGCTTTCCAGCTCACAGGGTTCAGCGACGGAGGCTTTATTCATCCATCAGCCCATGCTTATGAGAACAGAACAAACTATAATTCATCTGAGACAGGGTTAAAGTCCAAGAGCTCTGCGAGAAACAGTCACAGTCCAGCAGATTCAGCAGAGCTACTGATGTAACACTCTCAAGGAGCCATACGGATACGCTTCACACACACTACTCTATACATGGGACAGAGCCGTGAACACACTCTGGAGAAAGAGCACTTCCACACGGACTGACTTCAGCAATTTATTTTAAGCTTTCTGCATTCCTGCATGCAACACCAAGGTCATGGGTTCAGTTCTGGAGTTATGCATGAGCTAATAACATTCATACAGTAGCAGCCAAAAGACATGCAGCAGCCTCAGATCTACAGGATCAGTCATGAATATTTAAATGAGATGATTAATCAGGGGCTTGTTAAGCAGTGCTGTTGGTTAATTAAGAAAAATGTCAAATAAAAAAGTAAATAAAGCTAAAATAACTTTATTTTAGGTCAAATAAATAAAAAATTATTAAGCAAACAGATTTAAATGAAAAGTCATTTAGTTTATTCATTTTCCTTCAACTTAGTCCCTGATTTATCAGGGGTCGCCACAGTGGAATGAACTGCCAACTATTTGCATATGTTTTACGCAGCGGATGTCCTTCCGACTGCAACCTATCACTGGGAAACACCCATACACACTCACACACTTCACCAGTTTAGTTGATCAGTTCCCCTATAGCGCATGTGTTTGGACTGTGGGAGAAACTGAAGCACCCGGAGAAAACCCACACCAACATGAGGAGAACATGCAAACTCAGCGCTACACCACTGAGCCACCATGCTCATTACATTTATTTTACCACCAATTAATATATCCCTGAAAAGATTGCAGCTTTTTTTGTAATTTTATGAACCAATAACAACATCTAAATGGCCATATTTTAATATTAGATTTGGAACAAATATCATTAGTTGTTTACAGAATGAAGCAAAAATTATTGCACTTAAATAAACTGATGTACAACAATAACAATTGGGGAACAATGATGAACACTGGAATTCCCTTATAGTCCAGAATCAGAGCATCGGTTGACAGAAATTGAAATAGAAAAACCAACAACAACACACTCTCAGAAATAAAGGTATGAGAGCTGTCACTGGGGTGGTTCCTTTTCAAAAGGTACAAATTTGTACCTAAAAGCTCCATATTAATACCTCAAGGGTACATATTAGTACTTAAAAAGTACAAAAGTGTTTCTCTTAAAATATTCAGGTACTAATATATACCTTTGAGGTACCAATCTGGACCCTTTAAGTACAAATGTAAGTACTTTTGAAAAGGTACCACCACCCCAGTGACAGCTCGAGTACCTTTATTTCTAAGAGTGCAGAATGATGTTTAAAATAAAACACAATTTCTGAAATACATTATTAGATGCCTAGATCAGGGGTATCCAAACTCAGTCCTGGAGGGCCGGTGTCCTGCAGATTTGAGCTCCTACTTGCCTCAACACACCTGCAAGGATGTTTCTAGAAAGCCTAGTAAGAGCTTGATTGGCTAGCCCAGGTGTTTCTTATTGAGGTTGGAACTAAACTTTGCAGGACACCGGCCCTCCAGGACATAGTTTGGGCACCCCTGCCCTAGATTAAAGATCTGGGTTACAATATGTTTTGGTCAAACACACAACTGTATAGTCATTTAGACATAGTCACTTATTTGCATAAAATAAAAGTGGCATTTTTTAGATGTTTTTATAAATTTTTTACTACAAAAAGAACTCAACAGGTGCATTCAACTTCATGCAGCGCTGCACAGATCAATCGAAATCTGCGCTGCATGCTGGTTAGAAATGTGACTGACACATGTGGCATAAATGTACCACGACAGAGATCAGACGACTGATTCAGCCGGTGCAGCATCTGAAGAGTGACTGCTGGAGCTGCAATGATGACAACGATATTACACGATTGGCCGAGTTCACCGCATGACAACAACCACGTGTGTTTCAGGTTTATTATTGGACAAATTCCGTCTCACAAATTTCAAAACAAACAATTAATGTTTTACACACATCATGCTTATTAAAAGACTACAAATATATTACTGCAGTATCATCTTTTGGTCCCACTTTATATTAAGTGTCGCTTATACCTGTGAACTTACATGGTAACTAGATATGTATGTAGTATGTAACTACAGTGTATGTACACACGGGTACAGAGTATTTACTTGTGTAATAATGGTGTAACTAATAACATGTAACAACACACTAAATAGTATAAGTTCAAATGTGTAACAGGACATTGGTAACAACACTAAAAAAGTACATTGTGTAACAACAATATACTTGCAGGTGTTTTCCCACTTCCACTCCTGTTTGCATACCATGTACTGTACTTCTGAACACTGTATTAGAATAAGAATGGCAGAACTAACGCTGCATTAGAAGGTTTTACCTTGTGATAGCAGTGTAATTACAGGGTAAATCATCAGGAACTGTCCACTCAATATAAAGTGTAAAATGGTCACAAATTACTGTGTAATATATATAAAACCTAAGCCTTTGTGCAACTGTTTAACAACAGCAAACTTCTGCCAAAAAATATAAGAGTGTTCAGAAATATACAAATGCCTTATGTTTATATGTTGTTTTAAGGCAAACTGTAGAATCAGTAATCACATTAAAGTGGGTAGTTTACCAAAGATTAATGTCCTGTTACACATTTGAACTTGCACATACTATTCAGTGGGTTGTTACATGTGTGTAGTTACACCATTATTACACAAGTAAATACTATGTACCAGTGTGTACATACACAGTAGTTACATACTACTTACACATCTAGTTACAGAGTAAGTTAACAGGTATAAGCGACACTTAATATAAAGTGGGACCCATCTTTTTTATACAGACTACTGTATTCAGCTTTATAAACGATTTAAATGATATATTTTAGTAAATAACCTAAATATTAACTCAAATAAGTCTTACAGACTTGTAATAAAATAATGAACGTCATTGATCCTGACACCAAAGATTTTTTTAACAAATTAAGTAATAAAATATTTTATTAAATATAAAAATATATGATTGTGAAATATTGTATTTCCTGTTAAGCCATTTATGCAGAAATGTTAAAAGTGTCATTGCTGTAGCTGCTCTTTCTGGGAAATGTCTACTTAAAGTGCAGCTCATTTATTTTGCTCTTTTTGTTCAATCTTTTTGGATTAAAGTGCTTTTGTAAAAATGCTTTCATTATCCAAAATAATCCTATTCATGGGTATTTATTTCCTTTTTATGTGCCCTCTCGTTTCCCCTTATTTCTTATGCATTTGTTATGTAGGCTGCTTAAATTTAATGCATAATTCCCTTATTGTTTAAAAATGAATTATAGTTTGTAGAGACTGTATTGTGTTTTATTTGTACTGTAAATCTTTTTTGTTATTTCAATAAATAAATAAATGATCAGGTCATGTGATCAGTCATTATGTCTGCAGCAACTTTGAGCCCCAGAAGTGTCCGGCTTAACCGTTTTTAACTCCGCCCCCGCCTGCGCTCGGCTAATCTCGCTGATCATCAGCTGCAGCCGTGCTTCATGTCAAATGCACCGAAAATTGTCACAAAAAACCCTGATTTTCTAAAAACATTTGTTTAACCAATTATCATTTTCATAAAAAATGAATCTGAATGACAATGTTTTATTAGAAATGTTGAAGAAATGTAATCAGACCTTTATAAAAAAACAGTGATTTATATTTTACTCAGACCCACACCTATTAAATCCACATACACAGAACATTTTCAACTGGACTTTACATTTTTTTTTACATATTTTAAGCTTGTGGGGAAGATAATGAAGTTTGAAAGATCTGCCCAAAGAGTTTTACTGATATTTCTGGAAAAAAAAATCCAACCACAGAGAGCGTTTAAATAGCAATTCATTTTTTCAAACAAACAAACAAACAAACAAACAAACAAACAAACAAACAAACAA
>CAIGQZ010035256.1:2126124-2142836 GCA_903798205.1 Danio tinwini
TAGGAGATCTGTTGTGTAGGAGATCTGTTGTGTAGGAGATCTGTTGTTTTGAAATTTCCTCTGTTGAAAAATAAGTACATGCTGTTTATGTGTGTTTTAAAACATGGATGTAGGGTAAGGTTACTTTAATCAAAATTAACCAATAATCTTAAAAGGCATTTGGTTTTTCCACATACATCATCTCTGTTGAAAAAACAAACAGCATTCCTTGCAGTCTCAGAGGTATTAATCGGGAGTCATCACTGGGCACTGGGTCAATATTTTTTCAAAAGTTAAATAAAAGTGCTTACAATCTTTAAGATTCTCTCACCTCAGAGCCAACACTGCTGCGGGCCAGGTCAGTTCTGCTCTGCATGCACTGGCCACTATCCTCCAATGGTCCCTGGATGAACTGCACATAGTGATATCTCCTCAGGGGTTCGTCAGCAAGTTAACCCCTTTGTATCCTGGGAAGAGCAATGGCCACTCTGGTGCAGTGAACATGTGCCCTTGGCCAAAGTGCACTCCTAAGCCACCAGTCACCTCTGCACCGACTGCTCCCTACCAAGGACATTCACGAGCACTGTGAAGTCCAGTAAAACTGATATCAACAGCTCTCCCAGTGCTGACTGTCTCTAAACATCAGATGAACTGTTCTCTCACTCAGGCGTGGCTGACATTTAAAAAAGGGGGGGGATAGCTCTATGAAATACAGAAGTTTACATTCAAAATCACCTGTTTCTAAATGGTCTGTCTCTAAAAGTGAGGGGGACTTATCCCCTCATCCCCCTGGTTGCTACGCCCCTGCTCTCACTACAACAATAATCTTTATAACCTTTTAAATAATTATGCTCCACTAAAAACCAGGATTGTTTCATTTACTCTGTCTGCACCTTGATTCACTCCTGCTCTTAGACAAAAAAAAAAAGGCAAAAGGACGTCAGCTTGAAAAACTCAGGAAATCAAATCTCACTGTACACAGGGACATGTATGCAATTCACATTCATCACTATAAAGATTGCATTTCTGTAGCTAAATACACATACTATTCCAGTTTAATCAGCTCTAATGAAGGCAATTGACCCTTCGCTTCGCACAGGAGGTCTGTCAAGCTTTTGAGCGAGGGGAAACAAGCTAAAGCGTTGTGCATATGGATTGTGCAAATCTGATACGTGGTATCCTAAAAGTTTGGACGGGATGGGGGAATTTTTTTTTCTCTTTCCAAAACTTAAAACCTAAAGGGAGAAATGCCAGCGTGGATCAAGCTCTGTGAGGGGATTTTCTTTTTTGCTCGATATTATGAGCACTGCTCTGTTTAAACCCTCGCAATAGCTGTACTACAACAGTAACTAAGGAGGGCGGGGCTTAGCAAAGGGTCAGTTCTACTAAAGCCCTCTTCTCTCTCTTTACTAACATCAAAAAACCCTCCATTTCATTTCCTCTAAACCTATATGCTGTGGATTTCTGTAACACATTAGCTTCATTTTTCTCTTAAAAAATGTATTGCATTGATCATCAAATTTTGTCCACTTCTGTTATGAATCTATGTCCAAATCTTATTCACTAATTCTCATTCATTCTCAGAATTTGCTCTACCCCCAGAAACTAAAATCTCTAGTCTTATTTTTAAATCCAAACCCTCTACCTGCAGGTTAGACCACCTACCTACTTCTCTTGTAAAGGCCATACTCCTTTCCCTGTCTCCTCTTATCACTGACATAATTCACATAATTCCTTCCTCTCTCAAAGTTGCTAATAACTTATACAAACAATTCCAGTCTGGTTTTCGCCCACTCCATAGCACTGAAACAGCTCTCCTCAAAATCACTAATGACCTCCTCCTAGCAGCTGACTCTGGTTCACTACCCATTCTGCTTCTGCTTGATCTAAGTGCGGCTTTCAACACACAACATTCACAACAACAACATCTCACAACATTTTTCTGGACAGGCTTGCTTTTATTGGCATTGGTAACACACCTCTCAGCTGGTTTCATTCATACCCCTCAGGTCGCACAATTCGCAGTTCATTCAATTAAAGTCTTTTATCTCGTCATCAGTCCCTGTTACTATTGGTGTACGCAAGGGTTCAGTTTTGGGTCCCCTGCTATTTATCATCTATCTTCTTGCACTTGGTTATAATTTCTGCAAACACCAAATCCATTTTCATTGCTATGCAGATGCACCCAGCTCTACCGATCAATCAAACCCAACCTCAAACTCCCATCTTCATCTCTTACTAACTGCTTTGCAGACATCAAATCCTGGTTCACCTCAAATTTCCTGAAATTAAACGATAAATAAAACCAAACTTCTGCTTATAGGTACATGATGCACTTTAAACAAATCACATAACTCTTCTATTCCCACAGAACCCTTTCGATCACTGCACATGTTAATAATGTCACCCGGTCTGCTAATTTCCACCTTCAAAATATAAATCGTTTACTTCCTTCCCTCACACCTCATTCAGCTACCATTCTTGTTCATAGTTTAGTCACATCTCGTTTAGACTATTGTACTTCCCTTCTGTTTGGCCTCCCTAATATAACTCTTCATAAATTACAACTGGTACAAAACACTGCAGCCCGTATTATCACAAAACTCCCCCTCTATCTGTCACATCACACCCATTCTACAACAGCTTCACTGGCTTCCCATCTTTTTCAGAATTAATTATAAAATACTTCTTCTCACTTTTAAAGTCCTCCACAATCTTGCTCCTCCATACCTTAATTGTGTTGTTCATATCACCACACCTTCTCCAACACTCAGGTCTTCTTCTTCCATTTACCTCACTGTTCCCTCTGTCTGCCTTTTCACCATGGGGAGCAGATCCTTCAGCCACTCTGCTCCTCAGCTATGGAATTCATTTCCTTCTGATCTCCGCAATTTAGACTCTCTTTCACAATTTAAATCCAAACTCCAAACAAATCTGTTCAAAAAAGCTTATTCTCTTTAACCCGACTGCATTTTTAAAATTTGTATTGTATTCTATTGACTTTTACTATGTTTTTGTTTGAACTAATTGTTCTAGCTGTCCTGTACGGTGACCTTGTGTGTTAAGAAAGGTGCCTTTAAATAAATTGCATTATTATTGTTATTATTAAAACGAGTCGTGAGGGTCCCTGAGGCTGGTAGGTTGACTCACATACAAGCAGTTTCAGTCTCTCTGAGTGTGAACCCTTAAGTGTTGGCAGAGCGAGACGTGCTGCATTCCAGGCCACAGCCTCAATACAACATTTTGCCACCAGCCAAGAGGTCACGAAAAGGCAAAAGGCTTCTTCTCCCTGCACCTCCAGCCCCTTTACATGTTTTGTCCATGCTCATGATTGGTTTGCGGATACTGACCTGAGGAGATTAGATTAGATTAGATTAGATTCAACTTTATTGTCATCACACATGTACAAGTACAAGGAAACGAAATGCAGTTTAGGTCTAACCAGGAGTGCAATAGCAGCAAGTGCAGAATACAGGTATAAGTTATAAAGTGCAGTTATAGAAACACTATGGTGATATTTACAAATGGATGTACTATCAACATTATATACAGGTTGTGTTAGCTATGAACAGAGATTTACAATAGATGGATAAATGTACAGGTTGCTATTAATAATCAGAAGTGTGCAGATAGATAAACATAATTACAAATGTATATGTACAGTGGATGTGTACATAATTTACAAATGTACATGTGCAGTAGGTGTGTACAGTTCAAATAAATGAATCAGTGCAATGAATATGTGCAATTTTTAAATGTGCAAATGTTAAGTAGTGCAGTGATTATGATGAGTCTGAGTTATGAGGAGAGGAGAGTGGGGTGTATTAGGGGGGCAAAAAGTCAGTGGGGAGCAGAGTTCAAGAGGGAGACAGCTCTGGGGAAGAAGCTGTTCTTTAGTCTGCTGGTTATTGTCCGGGGGAGCCTGAAGCGCCTGCCAGAAGGCAGGAGAGAAAACAGTCTGTGAGCAGGGTGAGAGGAATCTTTAAGAATACTGCATGCTCGGCGCAGACAGTGTTTCCTCTGGATGTCCTCTATGGCTGGCAGTGTGGTCCCTGTGATGCGTTGGGCAGTTTTCACCACCCGCTGCAGTGCCTTACGCTCCGCAACAGAGCAGCTTCCATACCAGACTGTGACACAGTTCGTCAGGATGCTTTCTATTGTGCAGCGGTAGAAGTTCACCAAGACGGCTGATGACAGCTGGTTCTTCTTAAGTTGCCTTAAGAAAAATAGGCGCTGGTGAGCCTTCTTGACCAGGCTGGAGGTGTTGGTGGTCCAGGAAAGGTCCTTGGAGATGTGGGTCCCCAGGAACTTGAAGGATGATACAGGCTCGATGGCCATCCCATTGATGTGGATGGGATCATGTGAGCCTGTTCGTACCTTCCTGAAGTCCACAATGAGCTCCTTGGTCTTGTCGGTTTTAAGGAGCAGATTATTGTTGGTGCACCACGTGGCCAGATGCTGTATCTCCTCCCTGTAGGCAGTCTCATCATTGTTGCTGATTAGACCAATCACTGTGGTGTCATCTGCAAATTTGATGATGGCGTTGGATCTGTTCACAGGGCTACAGTCGATGGTGAAAAGGGAGTAGAGGAAGGGGCTCAGCACACAGCCCTGTGGTACACCAGTGTTGAGTGTGATGGTGGTGGAGCAAATGTGGTCTGATCTAACATTCTGAGGTCTGTTAGTCAGAAAGTCCATAACCCAGTTACAGAGAGACGTGTCTATATCCAGGTCTCTAAGTTTGATCATTAACTTAGAGGGTATGACAGTGTTGAATGCTGAGCTGAAGTCAACAAACAGCATTCGTGCGTAAGTGTTTTTATTGTCCAGGTGTGTGAGTACAGAGTGCAGCGCTATGGAGACTGCATCTTCTGTGCTCCTGTTGCCACGGTAGGCAAACTGATGTGGGTCCAGTGTGGATGGCAGAGAGTCTTTCAGATGTGCCAGGACCAACCGCTCGAAGCACTTCATGATGATGGGTGTGAGTGCTACCGGGCGGTAGTCATTCAGGCATGTTGGGCTGGAGTGTTTCGGCACTGGCACAATAGAGGTGGTTTTAAAGCATGTTGGCACAGCTGCTAGGTTAAGGGACAGGTTGAAAATGTCTGTGAATACCCCAGCGAGCTGTTCTGCACATGCTTTGAGGACATGCCCAGGAATACTGTCTGGTCCAGCAGCCTTACGCACATTGATCCGACTCAGTGCGGTGTAGACTTCTGAGGAGGTGAGTGTAATGGGTGAGTGGTCGGTTGAGGAAGTGATCCTGATGTAGGGTTCATTATTGTCTCTTTCAAAGCGGGCATAAAAGTCATTAAGCTCGTTCAGGAAGGAGACATTTGTGGCTGTGGGTGTGGAATGGCTGGGTTTGTAGTTGCTGATGGCCTGTATGCCCTGCCACATGCGCCGAGGATCAGAGTTGGAAAAGTGCTCCTCTAGCTTTAGCTTGTAGCAGTGCTTGGCCTTTTTGATGCCCCTCTTCAGATTAGCCCTGGAAGTGCTGTAGGCCTGTGCATCCCCTGATCTGAAGGCAGTGTTGCGTGCCTTCAGCAGGAGGTGCACCTCCTTGTTCATCCATGGCTTTTGATTTGGGTATGTGGTGATCTGTTTCTGGGTTGTAACACTGTCAATGGTGGTGTTGATGTATTCCAGAACAGAGGAAGTGTAGCTGTTAATGTCTGTGTGAGAGCCACATGTGGCCTGGGAAGCAAACATACTCCAGTCTGTGTGTTGAAACCTGTCCTGGAGTGTGGAGTCTACCCCCGCTGGCCACACTTTGATGGTCCTCACTGATGGCTTCACACGGTTGATGAGGGGTGAGTATCGGGGGGTGAGGAACAAAGAAAGGTGATCTGATTGACCCAGGTGGGGGAGGGGGGTAACAGCATAGGCTTCAGCCATGTTTGTGTATACCTGGTCCAAAGTCTTGTTTCCCCGTGTGTGACAGAAAATGTTTTGATGGAATTTGGGGAGCACTGTCTTTAAGTTTGAGTGATTAAAATCCCCCGCAACAATAAAAGCAGCCTCCGGGTGAGCAGTCTGTTGTTTGCTGATGGCTGCATGAAGTTCATTCATAGCAAGCTTTGCATCAGCATCGGGTGGAATATAAGCAGCGATTATAAAGGTGGAGGTGAACTCCCGTGGCAGATAAAACGGTCTGCATTTGACCATCAGAAATTCCAGGTTAACAGAGCAATGTCTCCCAACGATGACAGAGTTTGTGCACCACGCTTTGTTAATATAAATGCATAATCCTCCGCCTCGGGTCTTACCGGAGTCATCCGCCGCTCTGTCTGCTCGGAATGTCTGATGCTCAGTTAAAGATACAGCGTTGTCTGGTATCCCGCTGTTTAGCCATGTTTCTGTGAAAATCATGACATTACAGTTCCATAATCTTTTGCTGTGGTTGATGCGCAGTCTAATCTCATCCATTTTGTTCACCAGGGACCGTACATTGGCGAGGAAGATGCTCGGTAAAGAGAGCCGGTGTGGTGTTAGCTTTAGCTTAGCTCTTAGCCCGCCGCGCTTCCTCCGCCTTTGTTTACGTTCGCATTGCCGTCTCCGAGCACTTCCGCCCGGCCGGACAGAGCGCTCAGCCTCGGGTGTCCTGGCGATCTCTGGGATGAGTCGTAGATTGCTGATAAAACTGTCCGAAATGCACAAACCAATATCCAAGATCTCCTGTCGGGTGTACGATGTAAAGGCATTACTGTTCTGCATGAACAGACCCGAAATGAGCAGGAAAAATACTGCAAAATTGCAGAAACTGGAGAGACGCCGAGCCTCGCGATGTGTACGCGCCGCCATCTTGGTCTTTGTGATTTATGTCTCAACTTTACCATGTCACACATCATCCGACGGTCTGCATTCGGGGGTTAGACACTTTAGTACTGAGGCCCACCATTTGGTTCTCTTTAAAACCTTTCAGACCCTGCTGTGGCACTTCAGTGCTGACTTTGCAGCTGAGCTCCCAGATGGGCACACCCAGCACACAGGGTGTACATGACCTCACTGTGTTGCTGTGTATTGGAAGTAGTGCCCTGGAACAAGTGTACAGACATCTGTCATCAACAAATGCATCCAGTGCAGGCTGGGATGTGATAAAATGAGCAGGCAGCAATTTGCCTCTGGTCAGGACTAGGGTTGGGTACCAAAACCCTACCTATGTAACCGGTATAGACCGGACTGAATCAGCATATGAATTTCGGTGCCTAATTTCGGTGCCACTGGTGCTGAAACAAGGACATAAGAAACATCAAGGAGTACATCAAAGGCACACATAGGTACACGTTGTGTCACACCATCACTAAACATTTAATTCTTAACAACTCTGAGGGTTACAGACACCATCTGCAATGTTGAATGTTTGTTCTTGTTGCTTAGAGGACGCACGCAAGTAGACAATGTGTGCGGTACAGCGCATGCGGTAAGCGACTCCCTTCAGATCAACACGCATGATCGCGGTCATCAAATTTGCTTAAACTAAGCCTTCTAAAGTATGGCTATATTTTACAAGCAAGGATTCTGACACAGCAACATGAAGCAGACGCTTTACAACAGTTGTGTGTAGGGGGGAAACACATCAAACTTAATGAAACATTTGAGGGCGCTTGGAATCAACTTATAGGCAGAGGAATGGGCTGTCTTTGACAGCTCGCGACATCATCTGGCACTTTCACTGAGTACATTTACATGGACACCAATACTCTGATTTTATGATTAAGGTAATACTCTGATTAAGGCCGTACTCACACTATGCTATCTGAACCGTGCCCAGGCCCGTTTCCCGGATCGTTTGAGAAGTGTGAGCGCTCTGAATCGGGCTCAGGCACGGTACACTTGGGCGGCCCTGGCCCTGTTAGAAAAAAATTGGCCTGAGCGCGGTTCACTTGGGCTCAGTTGCGGTACGCTTACAGTGTGAGCCCGAAGCTGAAAGCCAGACGTGACTTTAGGCGTGACTGTTTGATATGGATTAATTAATCATTGGTACTGTTCAATGAACACAAACTGTGGTAGATTATTAAAGACGCAAACCCCTCACTGCACCACAGCTGCACCTTCAGTAAACCTCCTAATTCCTGCAGCACGAGGACTTTATGATTGTTTATGAGCGTCAACAGTGTCTGATCTGTTCAGTGAAATATTAGACTGTGTGTCACCGCATATCAAACCACTTAAACCATATAACTAAAGACATGTCCACTGTGCTGAGCGAGAGCGCGCACTGAACAGAGCATCATCCATGACGGAAGATCGATCAGGCCTGAATGTAATGTGAGTGCGGGCTGTCGGGGGAGACGGGAGGGGGGACAAGTGTGCTTTGGCCCGGTTCAACACAACTGTACGTGAGTACGTCCTAAGAGTCTATCATGCACAATGCAGAGGTTTTTTCTTTCCATTTGACGTACGACATCAAATTCCATTAAAACAACACTCTTCCGGCAATCCTTACATCATATTCTCATTCAATACCTCAATATAGAATAACATGTTGCTGAATAAAAGTGAAAGTGCCGAACTGCAGTTACAGTTTTTTCTCAGTGGCTTTGGTGCTTTTCTCACAACACTATTTACATTTGCACAACAGTTCATGCATTTCTCAAAACAATTAGTACAAACTGCAAAACCTAGTGGATAACCTGCAGAAGCGTGTCACTCGCTCAACATGGAGAGCTCATTCCTCAAAACCAAGTATTGATGTCAATGAAAGTGTCAGTGTGATCAAGATGCAAAGTGCTGCCACCATTGTTTATGAACAAGATAGTCAAATGGCTTTGTCATGTTTTCATTGTGACACTTTACTCTGGACATTTTTTCCAATGCGAAAAGTCAGACTGTGGTGGCACGTCCTGAAAATGCTCCAGACAGCACTATATACTATTTGCACAGCCATTTGAAATCTACAGTAAAGTGAGACATCACTGCATTTAGTGAGGTATCTGAGTACAACACACTAAATATGTGTTTCACATTTTTACAGCATTTGCTCTTTACTATTTTAATTTATTCACAGCCTTGTGCAGAATAATAAACACACCCTTATTTACAACAAACAGAAACTTCCTCTGGCTAGAGCTGAGCACAACTGTAGACAATACTGCAGGACATATTGGAACTGAACCTACAACATACACAGCTCTGTAAATCAGTCATCAAATTGTTCAATTTAGAAGACATTTTCAAAAAAAAAGATTTACATTTTTTAAATAAAATTATCTTGACAGATTTTGACAACTAGTTCAACATTTTTGTATGTGATGACTCAAGTAATGAAATGAGGACTATTAGTTTAATATGGAATGACTATTCAGCATCCACAAGTTTAGTTCATTTTGACTGACATGACATAAGCAGATGATAATGTTACAAACAGCAGAGAGCAGAAAGCAATTGATGCATGTCCAAAATCATTTGCAATTTGCTGGAAGGAATGAGAAACTGCTACTATGATGTGCACAAATGACTAATTGTTTAGAGAAATGCATGAACTGTTGTGCAAATGTCAATAATGTTGTGAGAAATGCACCAAAGACACTGAGAATAAACTGTAAAGGCGAAAAGATTAAAAATGAAACATCTGAAATTACATGAAACTCTGGAGGAAATGTGGATAGGCTGCTGACACAATGACATTAATCAGTCTATGTTCTATAACATGTAAAATGTGATCATGAAAGGAGCATACAAAAAGCAACTCATGTAAACACCTTCATCATATTTAGATCAAGGCAAATTATTAGATCACTGATGTCCATGTAAATGTAGTCCCAATTCCCCAACCCTAGAGAAAAGGTTCCCTGATTTTGATGACAGACTTTCCACAGGTTAGTAGTAAGCTAATGTAATGTTAATTGCATAATGCTAATCTTGCATTCATGCTAACAAACAAATGATCAAAAGAAATATATTAATGCAATTCAATAAAAAAAATATATTTTTCTAGAATCATCCACCACAATTTTGTGGCTCAAAAGTATCGGTTCAGGCACCATTTAGGCACCGGTATTGTTTCAAAAGTATCAATTTAGCACCGGTATCGAAATAACCCCAAATTTATACCCAACCCTGGTCAGGACTCCAGATACACTGGCATATCTAATGGCTGGAGCTGTTGGCAGAGTTTCTTGCTCTATGCTGATTTCAAGGTAGAAGCAAGCATGCACTTTTCTCCAGTGAGCCCTTTAGCACAGACACTGTTATGGGTCAGGAAATTCAATTCAATTCATCTTTATTTGTATAGCGCTTATACAATGTAGATTTTGTCAAAGCAGCTTCACATGGAAGTTTATAGTGAATGTAAAAATCAAATCAAATCAAATCACTTTTATTGTCACATCATCAGCAGCACGTGTGCTATGATGAGTGAAAAGCTTAGGTGCTGGCTCCAGACAGTGGAAAATACAGACAGTGCAAAATACAACAACAGTGCAAAAAACAGACAGTGCAAATACAACGACAGTGCAAAAAACAGACAGTGCAAATACAACAACATACTCACAAAAAAACAAGACAGTGTAAATTTGGCAATGTTGACAGTGATGCGTACGATGGATAGGTGTACACATAGTTGTAGGCAGTATTGTTTAAGTATGGATTGGTTAAACAGTGTCAGTTCAGTTTTCAGAGTTTCAGTTCAGTTCAGTTTAGCTCAGGTCAGTGTGGGTTAATAATCACTACTGAGAGTCCAAACACTGAGGAGCAATTCCATCGATGCACAGCTCTACAGATCCAGAACCATGCAAGCCAGTGGCGACAGCGGCGAGGAAAAAACTTCACTAATTGACGAAAGTGAAGAATTAAAAAAAACCTCGAGAGAAACCAGGCTGTTGGGCACGACCATTTCTCCTATGACCAAACGTCTTGTGCAGAGCTGCAGTCTAGGCGCAGTAGCTGGACCTCCGCGAAGACTCGTCTGTCCTTGGAGCATCACAGGAATCAGTCTCCATCATGACCACCACAGCAGCAGCTCAGGATACGGCCTGGTCCGGGAACCTTGGGATCGTCTCGTCACTGGTCTTGGATCGCATCAGTGGCACTGCATAGTCTGAGGGTCTCAGATAAAAGGATAAAATTGGGGTGATATGATCATATTTTCTAGACCTGGTAAGAACTCTGGCAGCTGCATTTTGTACTAGCTGAAGTTTGTTAATAGAGGATGCTGGGCAACCAGCAAACAGAGCATTACAGTAATCCAGCCTAGAAGTCATGAAAGCATGAACTAGCTTTTCTGCATCTGAGATGGATAGCAGACTTCATAATTTAGCAATATTTCTCAGATGAAAGAAGGCAGTTTTTGTGACATGGGATATATTATTTTTAAAGGTTAAATTGCTGTCTAATATGACACCCAGATCTTTTATAGTAGAGCTAACTCTAACTCTGTATCCTCTTGTTGCAGGTGGAGTTGTGAGAACTGCTGTGTGCAGGATTTAGGCCCAATAATTAATAATTCTGTTTTGTCTGAGTTTAAGAGAAAAAAATTGTTGGTCATCCAGTCTTTAACATCTTTAATACACTCAGTTAGCTTAGACAGTTTAGACATCTCATCCGGTTTAGTTGAAATATATAATTGAGTATCATCTGCATAGCAGTGAAAACTGATCCCATGTTTTTTAATAATGTCCCCCAGGGGAAGCATGTATATTGTAAACAGCAAAGGGCCTAAAACTGATCCTTGAGGGACCCCGTACTTTACTGGCCTTACTTGTGAAAGTTGTCCTTTAATATTCACAAACTGGTAACGATCAGCTAAGTATGACCTAAACCACTGAAGAGCCTGTTCTTGGACACCTGTAGAATATAAGCGGTCTATGAGAATATTGTGGTCGATGGTGTCAAAAGCGGCGCTAAGATCTAGTAGAACTAATAGTGAGATGCACCCTTGGTCAGCAGCTAAGAGTAAATGGTTGGTTATTTTCACTAATGCGGTTTCTGTGCTGTGATGAGGCCTGAAACCTGACTGAAACTCTTCAGAAATATTGTTCATCTGCAGAAAGGAGCATAATTGGGTAGAAACAACTTGTTCTAGTATTTTAGACATAAACGGAAGATTTGAAATAGGCCTATAATTAGCTCAGCTGCTGGGTCCAGTTGTGGTTTCTTAATAATAGGTTTAATAACAGCTAGCTTGTAAGGATTTGGAACATGGCCTAAAGCTAAAGAAGAGTTGATAACGTTAAGGAGAGGTTCTCCTATAACAGGGAGCAGCTCTTTCAGTAATGTTGTTGGAATTGGATCTAACATACATGTAGCTGGTTTGGAACTATTTATAACTTTATCTAGCTCTTCCTGTTCTATGATTTTGAAGCATTGTAGGTTATTTTGATTCAGTGGAATGTTTACTGGATCTGGAGTATAAGGTGGTGCAGAAAGTTTAACATCTTCTATTTTCTGTCTAAAGTCTTCTATTTTATCACTGAAATAATTCATGAAGTCATCACTACTAATATGCGGTGGGACATTTTGTTCCAAGGATGACTGATTATTTGTTAATTTAGCAATGGTGCTAAATAAAAATCTAGGATTGTTATGATTATTTTCAATCAGTTTGTGGAGGTGCTCAGCCCTGGCAGATTTAAGAGCCCTCCTATAGCTGGACATACTGTCTTTGTACGCAATTCTAAAAACCTCTAAGTTAGTTTTTTTTCATTTACGTTCCAGGGCACGGGTTGCTGTTTTGAGAGCGCGAGTAAGACTATTGTACCATGGTGTAGTTTTGTTCTCTCTAGCCTTTTTTAATTTAATGGGTGCCACCGTATTTAGTGTGCTAGTAAAGATGGCATCCATACTGCTGGTTACTACATCAAGGTCATTTACGTTTGCGGGTGTATTTCGAATTAAAGAAAGATCAGGTAAGTTACTTATGAATTCATCCTTAGTGGATGGAACGATAGTCCTACCAGGGCGGTATATTGGTGCAGATCTGATCATTTCAGGTGAACGCAGCTTATATAGCAAGAGGTAGTGGTCTGTAATATCATCACTTTGTGCTATAATGTCTACATCAAAGACCTCAATTCCGTAAGACAATATTAGATCTAATGTATGCTTTAAGCGATGGGTTGGACCAACCGCATTTTGTTTTATCCCAAGTGAATGTAGTAGATCCATAAAGGCGAGCCCTAGTGTATCATTGGAGTCATCTACATGGATGTTAAAGTCTCCTACAATTAGTATTTTATCAGTTTTAACTAGTAAGTCAGAAATAAAATCAGAAAACTCTTTTAGAAAATTGACATGGGGTCCTGGGGGTCTATATATGCTGATTATAGCAAGAGATATCGTAGGTTTTTGCATAATATCTGGTAGCATAACATTAAGAGCTAATACTTCAAAGGAGTTAAACATAAGTCCCTTTCTCTGACTAACATTAAGAATATCACTAAAGATTGATGCAACTCCACCACCACGACCAGTTTGACGAGCCTCATGCTTATATGAGAATCCTGGAGGAGTAGCTTCATTTAAGCTAATATAGTCATTTAGTTTCAGCCAGGTTTCAGTGAGACAGAGTGCATTAAGATTGTTATCTGTTATTATTTCATTTATGATAAGTGTTTTAGGTGCTAGTGACCTGATGTTTAGGAGACCAAGCTTTACCAAGTTTGTATTATCACTTTTTATTGGACTTTCAGCTTTTATTCTTAATAGATTTTTTCTAGAGCACACAGTACGTTTAATTGTTGATCTAATAACACGAGGAACAGACACAGTCTCTATGGGGTACTCTAGACATGTGTTACTATAATTTAAGTTGGACGAACAGGAGTCTATATGGGTAAAATGTGAATTTTGTGAATTTTTACTTACTAGTCAGACAGAACGAAGCATCTTAGAGATGTTGTCCGACAGCAGTTCAGCTCCAGCTCGACTAGGATGCAGCCCGTCAGCGCGGAAGAGCCTAGGACGCTCCCAGAAAAGATTCCAGTTATTAGCAAAGAGCAGTTTCTGTTCATTACACCATGTTAATAGCCATTCATTCAGAGCAAAAAGTCTACTGAACCTTTCATTTCCTCGGCGGTAGGTAGGAAGCGGTCCAGAAACGATGATCTGCGTGGTGGGCGAGGTGCGTCGAACCGTCTCGATCAGGCTCCTGAAGTCCCTCTTCAGGATCTCCGACTGGCGGAGCCCAGTGTCGTTCGTCCCCACATGGAGGACAACGGCACCGAGGCTCTCGCCAGCGCTCAGGATACTCGGAATCTGTGTAGAAATATTCTTAACGCGAGCACCAGGAAAGCAAAATGTGAGTACTTTATTACCTGAAGTGGAAGCAGGACGGACGTGGCGGACGATGGAGTCACCGATGATAGCCACATCGTGACCCGTCTCGCGGAGAGAGGCGAAGCGGTTCTCCGTGGAGATCTCGAACACGGGAGGAGGAGACTCTCTGCCCCGGGGCTTCCTGAGCACCCTACGCGGCTGCACCCAGGGGCCGAGGAAGCCGGGTGTCGGCGTGAACAACCCCTGGGCACACCGCGTCCTAGGTGCGCTGGGCCTGGACAGAGAAACACGTGGGGTTGAAGTGGACGGAGTGTCGCGGCTGTATTGTGCACTTACCTCAGATGAGCGGACTGGCGCATGGGACACAGTGAGCGAGGCCCGCTGCGCCGTGAGTTCAGCGCGCCTCACCTGCAGAAGGCGGATGCGTTCTTCCAGCCGTCCCAGCTCCATGTCCAGCACCTCCATCGATGTCTCTCCTGCACACAAAGACAGAGACACAAGCGACATCGTACAGGGTAAACGAGCAAAGCCAGTAAGTGAGAAAATTACGCAGTGAAAGCAGTCGGTAGCTTTAGCTGACTAGCGATGCTAGCAGGCCAAAGCTACAAACAACAGGCGGATGCTCGAGAGACAGAACGTTTTTAAAGTAGATTTATTTGTATAAAGTGTATTTAGGGATTGTTCCCTCTAAGTAGTATTTAGCGAAAGTGGAGGTATTTGATAATAAAAAAGCAAATTGCGAATCTATGCAACAGAGAGTTACAAACACAGCCCGGCTAGCGTAGCAGCGGCAGTGACGTCACTCGAGCATGCGCACTGTAGAGCGCAAGACAAGGAGCAGCATTTGCTGGTCACATTTCACAGGCTCATTCGAACCTGGGTTCTAAATCCATACTCATTGTTGCAGCACCTCCCTGATATTTTCTCCTTAAACCTTCTTCTCAGGGATGAGGGACTATCTGGCACCTGCGTTCATGTCACTGGCCACCATTTGTGGTCCATAGATGTGATTTGGAAGACCTAGGTGACCTACCACCCCTGTTGAGTGACACCGTCACTCCACCTAAAGTTCCCTCTTTGTTTGGTGCACATGTAAACTGAGAAGTCCCCCAAAACTTGCACAATAGGTGTTATGCTTTTCTTTCTTTTAGTCCATGCTGAGACTGGGCTGTTAAAAATGTATGTTGCTGCCATCTTTGCAAAAAACATGCTGGACGGCAGAACTTTTGAAAAGTATGACCTTGTCATCTGGTTCTTCTGATGAGCTAGGAGATTGAGTTTTGATGTGCCTCTAGAAACTAAAGTACCTGGAGTAAACCCATAGTGACACATAGTAGCATGCAAACTCAGAACACAGAAAGGAAATTTGTTCCTTTTGAGACTCAAAAAAGGGACTTTCTTGGTCTGGGAAAAAATGCAAGCCACAGATCCGCTCCTCCTGGCTACAATCACCACATAACTAATGTCAAAAGGATTTGACAGTTGTCAAAGAGATTTCAAAGCAGTGAATTATTAAATAAAAAAAAGAAAACATTCAAATCAAGGTTAATACAGCTAATCTAACAGTCCGCAATGGACTACAAATTATCTATACAAAAAATGAAATAACAAACATTAAAATTATGATAAAAAATAATAATTATAATTACTTTAACTTTGTGCATTTTGTAAGCTAAAGTATTCAGTGTTTTGCCAATGAGCAAACTCTCAATGGCCTTAATTTTGCTGCCTTTGGAGCCCTTATGCTAGCCCTAAGTGGGCTCATTAAGGGCCAGTGGAGGCAACCTGCTATTGGTCTGAACTGGCTGTCCCACTATTGGCGTAGATTGGATTAATGTGGACTGTGTTGTTGTGAGGGCTAACACTGAGCATGTAGGGAGAATTACCTGGGCTAGCCCACACTGCCCATTTAGATTTGGTGTTATTGGCCATAGCCCACTGTGCCTCGCAAAAGGTTTAGCATGGGCCCTGCAGTAGTATTTTTGCTGGGTATTTAAACAATTGCATTTTGCCCTTTTGTTTTTCCAGATTAAACATTTACATGATTTCAGGTAAGAAAATGTAAAATTTTACCCTAACCCTAACACTTTTATTAGTGTTTTATTGGTTGCTATGAGGTCATTTAATATCAGTGTGCTGCCATCATTGTAGTGATAGTTTTTATTTTTAACAGGAACTTTGAAAAGAACTCTGAGGCATGTTTACTTTTCTATCAAAAAGGTAAGCAAGGGTTAAAGTACAGTGTATTATTCACTCACATGAATTTGCATATAAAATTAATCTTATAAAGGTGGCAAAACTAACAAACCATCAAAACGACTATTAACTGCCTCTTTAATCATTTCACAAAGCTCATATGTGACCCTATATAAAAATGTATACCAATCATGCTCAAATAACAAACAAACAATTCGTCTTTCTACACTAGCAAAAAATGGGGAAAATGAACCGCTAAACAAAGAAAACCCAATCACTGCTGATTCAGAATCTGAGACGAAACCCTCACAAACCTCTAC
>CAIGQZ010035256.1:2142846-2167288 GCA_903798205.1 Danio tinwini
GAGGTAAATGTTGAGTCAAATATTGAGGAAAGCAAACTGATTCATCAAGAAGACCAGATCACTGCTGATTCAGAATCTGAGACGAAACCCTCACAAACCTCTACTGATGAATCTTCATCACTTTGTAATGGAGACACTGGTTTTTAAGTCAAAAAAGTTGAACCTTGTGTCCAATGAAATTACAAATATGGCCTGGCATACAGCAGGAATACAAGAAGATTATATGCAATGTAATGCCAATGCTCATGGTTCCTGTGGTCACACTGTGCATGTGAAAATATTCCCTTTCTTCTGCTTTTTTGTTTAATGGTGGTTGGCAAATCGTTATTTGCTGTATATATGCCACCTAATGTTAAGGAGTGTAAAGCTCAGGTGGAAAGAAGGAAATTAAAAACCAAAATGTATTTTCTAATCAGGTCTGTATCTCTTAAATATATGAACAGTATATCATACGTTTTTGTTTCTGTGCATTCTGGAATATATCTATTAATACTGCACGATCATACCCCATGAAGTATGTGCGTTTGTGTTTTTGTTCAGCTTTCAAACACTGAGTTCAATCAGTTTGTAGCTCTGATTCAACTGTGATTCAAAATTTATATGCCTGGCCTGATGACTCAGATAAAGATGACATAGAATCACAAAATAAAATCTTATTGGAGAAAATAAATTCTGCAGTAGAAAACTTCTGATTTGGATTTGGTATTTGATTAGCTTAATTGTTTTGGTTCTTATTGTTGTTTTGTATAATTTGTTTTCTTCGACCAACAGTTGTAGTTATGTTGAATGAAAGGAAAAATAACAATAAAATATAGTTACATTTTAAGTTTATTCTGGGGGTTGTATTTAGAATAAATAAAATTGAAAATTACAGACCAGTCTCTCTCCTTACTTTCGTTGGTAAAACACTGGAAAGAGTTGTTTTTAGCCAAATCTCTGCATTTTTATTTCACAATAACCTGCTGGATGCAAATCAATCAGGCTTTAAATGTGGACATTTCAATAAGACTGCACTACTCTCTGCACTGAAGCTCTGCGAATTGCCAAAGTAAGTTCTAAATCATCCATTCTACTTTTACTGGACCTGTCTGCTACTTTGATACAGTGAATCACCAGAATCAACTGTCCACCCTCTCCTCAATGGGCATCCCTGAAAACCCACCCTGCTGGTTAGAGTCACTGGCAGATCATTCAGAGTTAGGAGAGGAGTCCAAAGCTCAACAGCTGGCCACTGGAGTACTTCAGGGATCTGTTTTAGGTCCCCTACTCTTCTCTATTTTCACCACATCACTAGGAACCATCACCCAATCACATGGTTTCTCTTATCATTTCTATTCCAGTGATCAGTGATCTATCTGTCATACGATGCTGATGACCTCACAGCAGCTGCAGGATCCCACACCGCCTGGAAGAGATCTCAGTTTGGATGAAAAACAATCACCTACTGCTGAACCTGGCTAAAACTGAGCTTCTTGTCTTCCCTGCAACATCACACTCACAACATGACTTCTCTATCCAGCTTGGTCAACAAAGCTAACAAATTTTGAGGCAAGATCCCTACAAAACAACATACAGCTACACAGAATTCTTGAGGAGGCTGAAGATAATAACATACAGAAGTTCATCAAAAGTTCCCTCCGGATGCTGAAATTAGGATAGAGCACTGTCACAGAGCATACAAGAGGAAAAAAATCCTGTTCAAACTGAAGTGATTTCAGAAGAAACTTTGATTGTGGAAGTTGTTGTTCTTTATTATTGTAAATATAATATTTTAGTTGTGTGCTAAATCTTACCCACTTAGGCCCAATCCCAATTCTATTTTTGTACCCCTTCCCCCTTCCCCTTGGCCCTTACAACCGAGGGTTAAGGGGAAGGGCTTCAAAATGTACCTCTAAGAATTGGGACAGCACTTCAACACCTGCACACGTCATCATACGTCATCACGATCTCTTGCTTCATATGAGATCAGACGATGGCGACTGCTGTAGTTATTCCAGTTGTGTTGTATTTTAGTGTTTATCTTCAGAAAAATTACTGAAGGCAGATATTATATTATCATGATGATCTAATGTAGCAATAAGATCATAACTGTACTATGCATTTACACAGTGGCCATATTCATCTATTAACACATCAAAAACAACATTAACATTATAGCAGACACTGTAAAACGTTCATTCTCAGACTGTTCTGACAGGGTATTTGAGTGTCATCGAGTGTCAGAATGTTGTGGGACTGCTGAACTGGAGTTATGATTATGGATTATAGATTGACAAATTTAGCAGGGTTTTTTTTTTCGTTTTTTATAAAAGCATGATGGTAAAACACGAACGCGGTTATGAATATATTAAAACATGTGTTTGTTTGTTGTTAAAATTCATAATAATGACAAAAAATACTAATTTGTGGATCTCATTACTGCCGTTGTGGCTTGTGTATTCTGGGAAACTTTTTACACCTTTGTTTCAAGTGTGCTCCTGATAATTCTTTGTTTGAAAGGGTGTATACCCCTTGCCGTTAGCCCTACGCCTTCAAGCTAAAGAGAATTAGGACACCACTAGCCCTTGACGTGAACGCGCAAAACGAGAGGTAGTGGTAAGGGGAAGGGCTAAGGGGTAGAATTGGGATTGGGCCTTAAGGTCAGTCAGTGCTTACAGCTTGAAAGTGTGCTAAATTATACATGTTGCAGGGAAACAGGGAGAATAAGAGAACATTTTAAGGGTGGTCTTAAGCAAAAATGACCCCTAACAAGTTTTATGCAGTTTCTTCAACTGACCAGTAACTTATTCTTTGTTTTTTGTGCATGTACCCCCGTGCGCTATTGCAAAACTAGTGAAATGGCCACAGACCCTCTTTAACTCTTCAAACCTTTGCAACTCTGTCTAGGAAATATACCAACTGATTTTAATGCTCAAGAGCAAAAGTATTAGTGGTTGCTAAATGGTTGTTAAATGCAATAAGCAGAAATGGCTGGATAAGAATCCACTAACCAAAGATGAGTGAATAGTTATTGTAAAACATATATTTTACATGAAAAAAAAGACTAATGAATAAGCATAAATAATATTTGTATAAATATAGGTCTAAATGATTACAGGAAAATGGAAATAGCCATTGAGTACTTTGCAATTTTTATTTTTTTATATCGTAAAGTATTTGAGCTGAATATAATGGGATTCTTTATACAACTCTCTCATTTTTTCTGAAGAGGAGAGGACCAAACACTGTGAATGTAAGCTCTATCAATAAACTTTTAACAGTGTAAATGCCATAAAAATTATTAGGAACTATGTGAGATGCCTTTGGTGACCTGTTTATTCTTTTCTTTATTCATTATTGTACATTACTTGTTTTTCTCCTTTTTGTATTATAAAATTGTTAGAAGAAATATAAATAAAGAATATATAAGTAAACGTCTCTGACTGAGTTATCAGATATTACATTAAATGTTGGATGTAAAGTTGTTTGCTCTATTCTTAACAAATGTTTAGATTCTTGCTATTTTAAGGTATGATAAGATTCCAAATTAAAATCACAAAGTTCTAGAATTGTGACATCACATGCCACTTCTCATGGTGGAATATAAACATTGATGATGATGATGATGATGATGATGATGATGATGATGATGATGATGAAGATGATGATGATGTGTGCCCAAATTATAAATTATAATAATAATTCCTTCATTTATATATTGCTTTTCTGGACACTCAGAGGGCTTTACACATGTTTGGGGGGATCTCCTCATCCAGCACCAGTGTCCAGCATCCACCTGATGAGGCGAGGGCAGCCATATTGTGCCAGACCGCACAACACACACCAGCTGATTGGTGGAGAGGAGACAGAGAGATGAAGCCAGTTATGATATGGGGATGGTTAGGAGGCCACGATGGACAGAGGCCAGTGGGCAGTTTTTGCCAGGATGCCGGGGTTAAACCCCTACTCTTTATTCAGGGATATCCTGGAATTAATAATGAGCACAGAGTCAGGAGCTCAGTTTAACGTCTCATCTGAAAGACGGCGCTCACACAGTATAGAGTGCCCGTCACTCTACTGGGGCATTAGGACTCACACAGACCGCAGGTTGGGCGCCCCCTGCTGGCCTCTGGGTGCTCCCGTTTCCCCCACAGTTTAAACACATGCGCTAAAGGGAAATTGGATTAATTAAATTGGCTGTAGTGTATAAATGTGTGTGAATGCGTGTGTATGGGTGTTTCCCAATGGAAGGGTATCCGCTGTATAAAACATATACCAGCAAAGTTGGTAGTTAATTCTACTGCAACCCCTGATAAATCAGGGATTAAGCCGAAGGACAGTGAATGAGTAAAGCGTCTCTGAATTAATGAAGGGGAGATTGCTTAATCATAAAAGGTAATTGTAATAAAGAAGGCACATTTTAAAATAAGTACAGACAAAATAAAAATCAATCAAACCCCAGACATACTTTTTAAATATATTTTTACTAGTGTAACAGGACACTATAGTTCATGTTAGTGAAAATAACAAAATGAGAAATGCTGGGCAACAAGCTGCAATGGCATTTGCAGTTCATAGGAGTTTCATTGTAATTTCCACTGCTTTTACTGTTGCTGCCTTAAAGTCATGCTTATCAAAAACTGACGATTTTTTTAAAATGGATTAATGAAAAATTACTTTAGCCTTAGTCAGAGCTACATTGGACTGGATTAGTTGGCATATGTACTGTTTAGATTATGTCTACGTGGCTTCTGTCGCTAGACAAATTATAGTTCGAAAAATCTTGTTTTTGCTTTTTTTCCCTAATGTACAATAATAGAGCAAGGCCTGTATATGAGCTTTAGGATATAATAAAAAAACTCTCTAACAGAGAAAAATTAATAAAATGTTTTTATCATGTTGTGCAAGGTCTCTCTCCTACTGCATACATTTCATTCTGCAGACCTGGAAAAACCTGCTGGTTCATTCTTTAAAGAGCAGTGACGATCAATACAAATAAATGTGTCTTTGATAAACAGAAACTGAAACAAAAAACTGAGCAAAACTTTTGTCAAAGCAAAGGTGTTTATTACTATGTTTTTTAAGATGTCAGAAACATTTATCAGGATGTGATTTAATAAAATCTTGCACAATAGCAAAAAATACGTAGACCATAGGTTTGTATGTACAAATCATGATGTATATGCACTATAATACCATTGCAGTAGATAAATATTTATTATAATTCTTTTATGAGTCAATGTTTTGGTATTAATGTCTTGTTAAAACATAGCACAAAAAGCATTATGAACATTAAATTGGTCAAAAAATAATTCAAGAATAACACTTTTTTGTAGTATAAGACACTTTTGACTAAAATTCCTTTTAGTTGTCATAATTAATCTGAATCATTTTAGTTTAGTCTAGATTTAATTGACTAAATTGTTCTTTATTGTACTAAAATATAATTATTTCAGTTAAAACCATAATGCATTAATTAAGCAATATATTAATCTCTATAATTTCTAAAAAGATTGCATACTCCTGTAGAACACACTTATTAACATGAATGACACTATAGTATGCATTTGTCTATTCATTCATGAGCAAAATAGACTCGGCTGTTGATGTTAATCAACATGTATTTTCAGAACACAGAAACAACTCTCCAGTTCTAAATTTTTCAATATGTTCATCCACTTGAAAGGTTTAGAAACATTTGAATGTTTAATCTAGAAAGAGGTAAAAACACATGTAAAGGAAAACTGTTCGTAAGAGCTCTGGGATCATAGAAACACAGCCCTTATTCGACTAAACACAGATGGGGACTTTGTACCTTACTCTTTACTTATCTTTTTTTGATCATTTTAATAATTAAGAGCCCTAGGATACATTACAGTCAGCTAACATGAATATTTAAATCACATAAACATATAAGATGATTTACAGTTAAGTTTTGGGGATGATGGATCCATTGGGCTTAGTTACTTGCATCTCTCATCAGTCCTATAGGAGCACACGTCTAGGGAAAACATAAAGCAAAAGTATCAATTAATGAACCTGAAACATAAAATATGGTACACAAAATAAAATGCATCAGCATTTTTAATAGGTCATACCTCCTCCAGGCATTTTCAGAACAAAAAACAGGACAGATAAATGTGTAATTTTATAATACACAAGTGTCATGTCATCCTCCAGTGGATCTTTTCCAAAGATAACTCGTACATTTTCTGGATCTGGATCGATAAAATAAGTGGAAATACAGCTATTACTCTAATAAGCCTTTCAATTAATAATTATAATCAAAAGTAAGTCCCGATGCAATGAAACACTCAAATGTGTGCTTCACACTTTTGGGTCATTTTTAACCATTAATTTGATGTTTTTTATATAATTTTATAAAAAAAACTAAATAATGTTAACCTACCTGGTGCTCCAGGGATCTTATCTTTAAATTTCTGCTTCAGTTCCAAAACTGTGGTTTTATTAAACTTGTCCTGAGTGTCTGCAACATCCAGTGGTTTATTCTTTTTATCATTGAAATTAATGAGCACCTGTAAGACCATTTTCACACAGTGAAGTTTCAGCAATATCGTATAACACAAAAAAAATGAAAGATTTATTCAAACAATGTGGCCCCGCCTAAAAGGTGGAGTTCCTAAACAACTACAAGCTAGGCTTTTATAGCCATGCTGCCTCCTGCACTTAACAGTTGTGTCTTGCTGATTTAAGTTCAATTTGATCTCTTTGTTTTAGCCTTTGTATGTAACTGTAACTGTTGTAACTTGTATGTAAGTTGTAACTGTATGCAGAGATACATTTGATTTAAAGCACAAGACTTGCAGTTGGTTTTATTCAAGAAATAGACACAAGAGGATGTCTGATAAAAAAGGTAAAACAGACTTTTCAGACTTTGTCATTAGTTAATATTTTGATATTAACATGGAATAAATATTAAAAATTGAATGTTGGGGTTTCCCTCACTGCTGATTGAGGATATGGAACGTTGCAGAACTCTTTTAAGTAATTTGTTTTAGACTTTTATTTGTGCAAGATTTGACAATACACACAATATCTGAGGATGCTTTATGAAAAACAAAATAACAAAAATAATAATTGATGTAGCGGTTGCGATTCTTATCTGCTTGTCAATCATAATGACCCATAATTTGTAAACACAAATGACAACACAAACCATTGCACATTTAGAATTACTATACATTAACACTTATTATTATTAACAATATATACAAATCTTAATGGTGTTACATTTAACACCAAAGCTCACAACAGTAATGCTTGATTGTGCGAACAAGGTTGCCTCTTGTGTAAGTCACTTGGTGTTTGTCTGTGGCATGATGTTCAGCCCTGGCACTTCTGTCAAATTGTTTTCAGTTTTGGATAAGTATAGGGGCTTGAACAACCACGCCGCATATGTAAGTGCATGGTGTTTGATTTATTGTCGGCTTATGTCTTGTGTTGCCATTTGTAGCATATGGCTTTTTTACATGTGGCAGCTTGCTGTTGTTTTGTGTGTATGTTGTTAATAAGTGTCCTCATTGGCTGTGATTAAATGTTTGTGATGACCATGTTTTAAATTTATTTTATATTTTCTTGTCATGTTCTCTATAAAAAAGGCAATTATTTTATAAGATATTTTATAAGCAATAAGCTCAGCATTTGTGAGACAAAAAATACTCAATCAAGGCTAACTGTTACTCTCAAGTCTCGATCTGCCAACAGTGCACCAGCTGCTTTTTTATTTTTTGCTTTTTGTTTTATTTTATTATTAATAAAACAAAAAACATTTTTGTCCTGCAATTAAGTCCTCATCTCCTCCCTACCCAAACCTTAGAGCAGTATTATCACAAACAGAATGCCAAATATTTCAATGCAAGTAATTCACTAAAATGTAATTCACATGATATTATGGTAAGAATTTAAAAGCAGTTGGTGCACAGTATTTAATACCTTGCGTATTTATAGCATCTCCTTGACAAGCCAAAAAATATATACAACATTAAAATTTCATAATAGTCGATAGATCAAGATTCAGTAAACAGTTCCTTACAGTTTTATTATCCATATCAAACAGTTCAGCACTACCTGCACTTCGCAACACGACAGCACTTCGCAGCATGTACTTAATTAGGTAATCCGTAAGCCTTAACCTTGCAGAACATGCTCAGAAATGTTATAACTTTAGTTAAGATGTACCTTTAGAGTCTTTGTAGCCTACTAATGAAACTTTATCTGTAAACACAGCCCACATTTCTTAGTTGGAATGTGTTCATAAGGCCTACAGGACTCACAGATAATAGCACATTACAGTAATCTAACGAAAGCTCATGAAAGCATGAATAAGCTGTTCCGCATCAGACACTGACAGCAGATGTCAAAGTTTGGCCACAGTTATAAGAGAAATATAAGCAGTTTAACAGATGCTTGAAATCTGGCCTTCAATTGATGAGGACTGAACTGAACTGAAGTTCCATCATGAGTTAGACAGTGTTCTGGGCTGTTGTCAAATATCTAAATTCAGTAATAGAAAGTAGAACTTTTTAGTCACTCAATTTCTCATATAAGCTATACAATATGTTAATTTTGTAAATTCATACAAATTATTCGTACAATTACTCCACAATAGGCTAAGGATTGTTAAAGTTACAATTTTTTATTTTGATAATCTGTGAGAATGAGACAGTCGTACAAACTCTTTTAAAATGGAATTAAACATGATGGTTAAAATTACGCATTAATACAGGATATTCATTCTTTAATGTGATCTTTCTGTGTGTGCTAAGTAGAGAGTGGATGAAAAGCAATAAACAAAGAACTGGAATGAAACAAGCTTTTCTGCATTCTCACTATATGAAGTGTGGAGGCAAACGTCTCTGTGTTTGTACACTTTGTCCATCAAAGTAAGGTATCTTAAAGCGTACATGTTTTATTATTATTGCTAAATTACTGATTCAATTATTTAATTTCAGATAAAATGAAACACTGTGGGTTGACCAATCAAGGAACAACCTGCTACCTTAATGCAGTTCTGCAGGTGCTTTTCAGGACGGACAGATTCAGGGATCATGTGCTGAGGTGGGAATTATATAATTCAGTTAATATCATATTTTGTACCATATGTGTCCATTATTATCTACTTTATTTTACTGATCATTGAATGTTGTGTTTAGCTTTAGGAAAAGACCAACTGGTAAACATCCAGAAGACAAACTATTAGAGGCTCTGGTTGATTTATTCACGTTTTTACTGCACGGACAATCAACTGGTTTAACAACAGAGGTCACTAAGGCTCTAGACATCATAAATGGTTAGTGATGTTAAAATTTTACTTTCACACTACTGAGGTGACTTTCCATGTCACAAGAGCTTTTTACTATGTAAAATGTTTGGGTCGTTGTGGCCTGCTTTTGACCACTGCCACATTTTACAATGCACTGGCTCCTTACGCCTCCTCCTGCAAGTGGTGAGTTCAAAGGAATATGGTCCCATGTTTTTCCTTTAAGCCATGCATGGCCAGGTTCTGTGGGGAGAGCCCCAACCCCAGGCCTGATTCAAGAGTGGGCCCCTAGCTGAACCATACCGGGTGATGTCATGGTCCTTGATTTTATTTTACTCATAAAGGGTTATTGAACCGCTCTTGGTCTGTTCTGTCTGACAGGACCTTTTTGCCTTAGAAGACTCTACTAGGGGCATTTAGCCCCCATTAACATTGCTCCTAGGATTAATGACTTAGTCCCTAATTTAATCAGGGGTCGCCACTGCAGAACAAAGTACCAACCTAATTATCATCATCATTATTGTTATTATTATTATTATTTATATTATTATTGTTTTAAAGTATATTTTAAAATCAGCTGTGAATTGTTAACAATTTGGCATCTGGGGGAGTTCAATCCAGCCTCTCTCGGTCCCCGAAGCTCTGCTCTGGTTGTGGAAATTCAAAATTCACCCAAAACAAACTCATATTTTTGGCTAAGATTGGCAATGTAAATTTGGAAGTGATCAACCGCATATTAGGAGCTTGAGAAGATTTAAAATAATAATAATAACAAGTGAAAGTGAAAGAAAAATCTAATTGTTCAAAATCTACAATCAAATCAATTTAGCACAGGAAGTCATTATTATGCTGTTTGTGAAGAATAATTATTTACTTATATTAGTCATATAATTTCTGTGTGAATTTAATATAAATGCCAAATATATATATATATTAACTTTTTTATTCTTCTAGAAACATAATGATTTTTTACTTGCAAATTGGCCAATTTGATTTGAGTTGTTATTTTTTTTTACAAGAAACCATAAGTTTTATGTTAACAAAATGTTTGCTTGCTTTATCACAAGTTGAATCTGCAGTGATTTAATATTAGAGGCAACAACTGCACTTTAATCATGATCCACACAAAGAAGCAACATACACTATATTGGCGAGTTCAGTATTTAAAACCGATTGCAGAATTCCAAAATATGTAGTGAAAAAACATAATCTGATTTTGCAAAATTATGCTACATAAAACACACTGGCACAAACCTACAACAGTAATGTAGATTTACCTACTGAATCCTTTCAAATTAAAAATGGCAATGGTACTGGCTTTTGTCTCATTTGATTGCCCATTGATGACACCATTGCCCAAACTTGACTTGATCAGCAACATGGCTCTAAAGTTGGCCAGTGCCTATTATTTTTCTCACTATGGTAACTTTACTTTGGTGTGGACAAAGGTCACTAGAACATAATGTAATATCGATCATGAGAGAAGCATTCAATTGTGCAGTAAAATAATCTGACAATATAGTTGTACAGTATGTATATATATATATATATATATATATATATTAGTTATATACTATATATATAGTTAAATACAATTGTGCTACTGTTTCAGTTAATGTGCTTTTTGGTTTTGATGCCCTTTTTGTGACATAAGATAGTAACAAGATAAAAAGACAGTAAGGGTTTTTTTCTACATAAAATGTCATAAAGTATTAAACTGACCAGAAGTCAAAGGTTTTGATCCACGCCAGATGTTGACTACTGTATAACTCATGGATTTTTACAGTGAAACACAATTAAGAATGATGAAGTGTTTATTTGTGTTTTATAATTTTAATGTAAGGACAGGAGAGTTGACTAACTGATGAATGGTTTGTGTGTGTGTGTGTGTGTGTGTGTTGGTTTTTATTTAATTGTATTACTTTTCTCTGGTAATGATGCTGAAGATTTTGCAATTGTTATGCACTCATATGTCAGTTGTATTTCATAGTTGTCTTTTTCATATAGTTAATGAGCAGAATGATGCAGCAGAATATCTGCAGATAATATTACACAGAGTACCTGAGCAATCAGAGGTAACTTCAGACTCTAGTAAGATATGCTGTGAATGTAGAATGTACATTGTCAAAACATCCTCTCTTATCAGTAACAATCTCTTTATTAACAGATTTTCAGAGGAATTTTTGAGACATCGACAGCTTGTTGTGGCTGCAAGAAATCAAAGGGATCTGAAACAGATTTTTTGTCAATCCCTCTGTCTATTAATACCAAAGTTGAATGTGATGTGGTGAGAAAAACTATATGAACAACAAAAGTTGAAAGACTTCGTAAACTGTTTAAATAAATGATGAAAAACTAAAACTGTATTTCAAATGTTTATATTTACTTTAGATTGATGTCTTTAATGATTTTTTGAAAGCTCGTGTAAATCGTGGAGAGGATCAGCTGTTCTGTGAACTGTGTAAATCAAAAAACAACATGAAAATTGCAAGTATCATTTCCTTTTATAAACTACTGTCTATTCTGAAAATAGTCTAAATATTGTCTTATTGATTAAAGTTATATCAACTGCCATTTTAAGCAATAAAGTATTATTATTAGTATTATTATTATTAATTATGCATATATTGAAATATATAATTTATTTATCAATATTAAAGCTTCACATAATGATTCCTACACTGTAAAACACAATAAATTAAGGCCACTCAAACTGTTTGAGGAAATCGATTGCAACAAAGCATTTAAGTTCAAAAACTAATCTATATGAGTACTGTGAACTTAATTCATTTAAGTTGAAGTAATGAGGTATTTAATTAACTCATTATTTTCAACATTGAGTTCAAAACTCTTCAAATGAGTAGAATTAACTTTCAGTCAATATTGAGTTATCTACACTCATTTCATTTAATAAAGTTGGCTGTTGGGTTTTACTGTGTACTACAGTATAAACATACTCTATTCTTAAAAGATGTTTATTTTATGCATTCACTATAATAAACTCTTATTTTCACATCAGCAAACTACAATTAAAAAGTGGCCAGACATTCTGACTCTGCAGCTGAAGAGATTCGAATCGCCTCAAACCCACACTGGTTTTACCAACCAGAGATATGAAAGCAAAGTGACATTTCCTCTGGGTTTTCAGGTATAAATGAATAATAACATAAATAAAATATATGTCATCATATAAATGTACAATTATTTTCAAACAAAACAAAATTTTGTCCCATTCACCACAATTTCAGACTGGAACCAATATAATACAAATAATGAATAAAACTATGATTAAGTATACAGCAAGTATAGGCATTTGTCCATGATAAACCACATTATTTAACATGAATTAACAACACATTTGTTAGGAATTACTTAATCTTTGTTAATGTGAACTAAACATAATTTACTTTTATGTTATTAATGCATTATTTAACATGAACTAATGGTAAATTAAAACTTCATTCAGCATTACCTAATCTTTGTTAATATTAATTTACACATACACACCTCTTTACATGAACAGCCCAATTAGTTAGTGTTTACTTACACATACTGTATACATTAACACATTTTTTCATGTACTACATGACCTAATAATGAACAACACATCAATTCAGCAGTACTATATCTTTTTAAATGTAAACTAAACATTTATCAATGTGTTAATTAATACGTTAGTTAATGCATTTGTTAACTTGATCAAATAATAAACAGATGTTAGTAATGCATTAGATCATGTTGGAATAGTGTTCAATTTACATTAAGGTTCATAATTACATTAACAAGTGTTTTGTTAATGATAAATCATGTTAATAAATAGTTTACAAAAATTTTTAACAAGTAATTCGTTTTTTCAAGTAAGTTTTCTGTTATTTGTTCATGTTAACATATCCATTAACTAGCACATTAATATATTTGTAAGATATATTATTTGTATTAAATAATTACATATACATTGTACTGACAATACTAGTACAGAACTTAATAAACACAGTGTGCTCTCTCTTTTCTTCAGGCAGGTTTACTGAACTATGAGCTGTACGCCATCATTAATCACTACGGCTCATCTAAGGGTGGCCATTATGATGCAGTCATTAAAGACCAGAGTGGAAACTGGTACCGATTTAATGATCGTGATGTAACACAGGTGAGTTCTGCTTTTATTATACAAAACTTTTACGGACACTGTACTAAAAAAAATGTCTGCAAAATTGTTGCAAGCAATTTATATGGGCTTAGTAATATTCAGCTTAATTTGTTTATTTTCAAATTTAGCCCAAATAAATTGTTTACAACCACTTAACTTAATTAACTTAATTAATATTTTTTTAAGTGTGGGGGTGATGAAGGGGGTTTAGCCTTTAGATTATTATTACTTTGTCACTTAACATATTGCCTTCTATTTAATAATAATTTATTTGTTTTATTGGGTTTTATTATTATTATTTTATTTATTATTATATTTTATTTTAAGAGAAGGGTGATTACAAATCAATGTCTTTAAAATGTATTTTGTCAACTTTTTTCCCTCTAGGTTCAAGATTTAGACAACCAGTGGATGTTTAATTGGTATTATTATTTCCTTATTTTTTCAAAAAACACAACAGGAATAAATTCAACACTAAAATCAAATAAATTTGAATGTTTGCAGTAACAATATATGTGTATATGTACATCTAATTTTTTGCTTTTCCACAACGCTAGCTCTGCATATTTACTGATGTACAGAAATGGTGAGTTGCTTCATTTAACATTACATGGTAGAATATTATTATTCTTGGAGTATTAGTATTTAATTGTTATTTCAGTGTCACTGATTTATATGCACTATTTAATTCAGTGTGTTATTTGGTAGTAATTCTGAAATATAATAACATTTCTGAGTGAAAATCATTTCTATTAATAGTGTATATTAAACCCTATAATTTTGTTTCCAAATGTTTATTAATTAGATTAAAAATGTTTTTTGCAAATATAACAAATAATTATCACTTTAAATGATTTCCTAAAGGCATAGTCCACCAAAAAGTGGTCAACTTTAGTGATTTCAAACCTTTTGTTTCTGTTGAACACAAAAAAAGATATTTTGAAGAATGCTGACAACCATTGACTTCCAAAGTATATAAAAACAAATATTATGTAAGTCAAAGCATTCTTCAAAATAACTTATTTTATGTTCAACAGAAGAAAGAAACTTAAACAGGGTTTGGTCAAGTGATGGGTGATTACAGAATTTTCCTTTTTGGGTGAACTATCCCTTTAATTTTTAGTTTCTGTTCAGAACGGGAACTTCTACATTGTGTCCTTCACCCTATAAAGAGTAAAAACGAGTTATGGAATTGTTACAAAGAAAGCGGGCCAATGAATGCATGTGAGTTAGCAAAGCGCAGCTCCCACAGGTATGACTGATCATAGGCGAGTATATAGCCAGCACCTAAAGGAGAGCAAGCCAGTGCAAGCCACCTCTGTTGTTCCCTGTGAAAGCAGTGAGTAATTCACAGTGCGCCCTATCCAAGCTTTAATCGCTTGTGGCAGTTCAGACCTAAAGAAAATTCTGTAATCATTTACTCACCAAAGCTCGCTTTCTTGGCATGGCCATATCCCAGGCAGGCCTATTCAGCAACACTGTCAGGGACTTTACCCAAGAGCCCTCAATGCTTCCCAGCCTTTGATAGTGGGCATTGTGTGCAGGGACACATCTTCCCGCTGTGTCACATCACCTTCAGTCCCTGGACAGACCTTTCCTTTCTACAAGCTGGGGTTAGAACAAGTGTACAGACATACAGTTACTTTGGCAGATGCTTTCAGCATAGGCTGGGGGTCCTGTGAAATAAGCATGTAGCTGCAGCTTCATGGACCGAAATTCAGTTGCATTGGCATATAAATTGTCTGGAGCTGTTGGCAGTGTTTCTCTCTCTACACCGGTTCCTCCTGGTGATGGAACAGAAACACATGCTGGTTAGCATGGACAGCACAACTGTGGTTGCATATCAACCATATGGGTGGTATACACTCACTCCCCATCTTCTCCTCTGGAGTCACACTGCTAAAAATTGGTACATGCCATTCATATTACGGGCAAGTGCTTCAATGCCAGCCAATGAGGAGGCTTCTCCATGGTGAATGGAGACTCCTTCCAGGCGCAGTACAGATTTATTCCCTATCCGAGGCCCCTCTCAGCCTCGGATTGCGGAATATGCATTTTCTCCAGTGAGGCTCCTCGCACAGACCCTGTACAGGGTCAGGGAAGATAAGGAGCAAGTCTTGCTTGTTGCACCTTCATGGCTCAACTGGACCTGAGTTTCTGAGCTCACACCCCTTACGATGGCCCCTCCTTGATAAATTACTATGAGGGAGCACTTCCTTTCTCAGGGACAGGGCATGCTCTGGCACTCACACAGATCTTTGGAACCTCCTTGAGTGGTTTCTACCTGGAGCGTGTGGTTAACACCATTGTCCTACCTGAGTCTATTCATTGTGAAGTGCGAAATTATTGTTGCAAACCTGATTTTATCATGAAAGAAATACATACATAACAAGCTGTATTTGAGCTGTGTCTATCTTGTGTCTCTGTAGAATCAGTGTACTCACCACAGATGTTTAAACAGAGACATAAGAAGGAGTTTCAGTTTTTGAATGAAGAAAACTCACCTGAAGAAAGAAAGCTACTGAATGAAGTCTACATTGAGCAACTCATCACAGAAGAACCTGATTCCCACATCAGTGAAAAAAGAGAGATCAAGTGCAGAAACATGTTCCAATGCAAGAAAATCAGGACAGTTCTGATGAAGGGTGACGCCGGCACTGGAAAAACTGTGACTGTGCAGAAATTCATCCTGGAATGGGCAGAAGATGATTCAAACTACGACATCAAAGCTATATTTCCAATATCTTTTCAGAAGCTGAACATGATCAATGAGATTATGAAGGAGTGCAGCTTCATGCAGCTTCTGCAGCGATGCTTTAAACACATTGAAGACTTCAGTCCTGACTCTAACAACATCATGCTGATCTTTGATGGCCTCAGTGAGTTTAAATGTGCTCTAGATTTCAGAAGCACAAGGATCATCACAGATATAAATGAGCCAGGCTCTGTGTCTGATCTACTGACAAACCTCATCACGGGAAATCTGCTTCCGCAAGCTCAGGTCTGGATCACCAGCAGACCAGCGGCAGCCCAGCTGATTCCTGATAAATATATTGACAGAGTGACGGAGATCCATGGCTTTAATGATGAACAGAAGGTGGAATATTTCAGAAAGAGCATTAGAGATCAGAGGACGTGTGATGCAGTAATCAAACACCTTAAATCATCAAAACAGGTCAACAGCATGTGTTATTTACCAGATTACTGCAGAATCATTGCAGCCATTCCAGAGAGAATGATCAGAACCTGTCCTGATGATTTCCCCAAAACCCTGACGCAGATGTACAGCAGACTCCTGCTAGGTCAGATTGAAGGAATTAAAAATAAAGAGAGAGATAATGTCATACCTCTGGGTAAACTAGCGTTTCATTGGCTGGTGAAAGGTGGACATTTCTTCAGTGATGATGATTTGAAGGAATTTGAAATTAGAGATGAAAGTGTTCCCTCATCAATCATAAAGAAGATTGAAGACAGAGGCAATCACAGATATTTCAGTTTTGTCAATCACAGAACGCAGGAGTTTCTGGCTGCTCTGTATGTGACTGATATGATTAATGGAAGAAAAGATCCTAAGCCCAAACATTGGCTCAGTTTTAAACAGAACTTCAGAGAGGAGAGCATTACAAACAGCATCGTCCTCAAAAAGGAGATGAAAAGGTCTTTAGAAACACAGATGGATCTCTTCTTCAGATTTTGGCTAGATTTGATGCTGGAATCCAGTCAGGGAGTTTCAAAAGACCTCCTGACAGAGAAGAGTAGCTCTTCATTCAACCAAAACACATTTGAACGAATCAAAAATTTGATCATGAGTTCTTCTCCAGACAGTGTAGATGGATTTGGCCTAGTTTCTGATGCTCATGTAACTCAGGGAAAAAAAAAACAACTGAGCTTGGGACCCACACTCTCTCCTGATCAGTTTTTAGAGCTGATGATTGAGTTGCTGAACTCAGAAGAGCGACAGAAGCTTCCGCCATTGGTCAAATCATCCAGACAGCATGAGTGAGTAAATGAATATATGAGGTATTTATAGTATGAATATTTTTTTAATGGCTCAAAGAAATAATTTTGCTGTGCTAAAAGTAATGACTTGCTGTATACTTTTATTTGACAAAAAAAAATCTCTGAATGCTTGAATGCAGGGACATTCAGAGTGCAGCAGGTGTAGGAATTTGTGCTGGGAAAGACATCAGAGGTTCAGTAGCAGATCCTGTGTGGAACCCTAGGTGAGTGCCACACTACTTGTGACAATAAAATGTTTGAAACAGATACAGAAATTGCATTTATAGCACAGATCAGTGGACAGATATTTATTTTATCATTAGTACATGTCATGATGACAGTTGAGGATGATGACAGGTGAGGCACTGCCTCTCCTGACCGCACGTCCCTGTTGTATGATAATAGAAAAAAATTATCTGAAGTCAAAATCGGTTAACGGGCCTCAAATGGAAAAGCTATAATTATTCAGTTTAATATAATAATTTTACATGGGCTTTAAAACTGAGCAGAATAAAGCTGGAAACATTTGAGGCCATTGGTTTAGTTCCATATGAGCAGATACACATAAATGATTACACTGAATATATTGTGAATGGTTGTGAATAATGTTTGCCATTGTAATGTAGTAATGTTATAAAGTGTAAACAGAAATAACCATGTAGTCATATGTGGACTCTTTGCAACATGAAAGACTTTTGTTGTGTGAAAAGCTGTCTGATTCTCTCTGACTGATAGGAGTTTATGTTTCTCTCTCACTTGCAGATCGAACACTTTTCAAATTACTGACAGTGGCTGTGCTGATCAGAGTGTAAATCTGAAATCAAGACCGTCTCGTCACAGAGAAATGGATCTGAGTGGGAATGAGATTAAACATTCAGGAGTGAAGGAGCTTTTAGATCTACTAAACCAATCTCAGTGTAAACTGCAGGAAGTGGAGTGAGTTTCATCATTCAGCTGTCTTGTGGCTTTTGTTAAGTAGTAAAGTATTATGCAAGCAAAATACTTATTATATTAACCCTTTCCCTGCCATTGATGAGATAACTCATTAATTAAAAGAAAACGATTCCCTGCTATTGATCAGTTTTAGTCTGCATTTTAGATATGTTATGGTAGGGGAAGTCATAACACAGGACTTCTGTGTCTAATGGGAGTGAAATAGTAGATGAGCAGGGAAAGAGAAAATAACATCACTTAAAACTTGAGAACTTAAAAAAACACACACACAGTCAGGGAGAGAGTTAAACTATTGTCACATTTACCAGTGGTAATTAGATTGTGAGTTTATTGTTATTTTATGTTTATTGGTGAAATAATGGTTTGTTGTTTAGTGGACAAATACCTTTTTCTCTACTCTCTTACAGGGTCATGTTGCAGAATATCCAAGGTGCTGTCCTGAGATTACACAACACAATGTAATTGTTGTGAACTACAATTAAATGTGCAAAGAGTTAGTCACAATCACCTGCTGCAGTGCCCATGACAGCCACCAGAGGGCATTTTTTAAAGTTTTATTTTGCACTGTTATTCTCATCACCCATTGCTCCCTTTTGTCATTTTCTTCAGCAGTTTTTTTCTTTTTTCTCTCTCTCTTTTTTATGACTCTTGTTTTGCAGCTTCGTGCATTAAGAATTTGGTTTGCTTTGGTTCATGAATCATTTATGCATTAAACCGCTTTCTGCTCAGCATGCTTTTAAAAATTCAGAGTTTAGTTGGTTAAATAAATGCTCATTGTCACCAATGTTTAGAGGTGTGAAAATATTTTGACATCTGTAATGTGCAAACAGTAAATCATTTATGAATGTATCCAAAGACATTAAAATAAAAACTGTAAGAAACTGAACCAAGAATACTCGCATAATCACAAGGCAAAGACAAACATTTATGCACAGTATGGTTCTTAGTTCTGTAATCTTTAAATTTGAACCTTTTCCCTTATAATTCATAATGTTTATAATTCCACATTAATGCATAATTTCCATATAAATCATAAATAAATAGACAAAATCTTTATTTTATTGTGAGGCTGTACTGTACTTAAAATGTGTAACTAAAAGGTGTCACTGTTGCTTTTTAGGTTAGCGTAAACGAAGAATGGGAAACTCTAGGGAAAAACATGGGAAGAATGTTTTGTTTCTTATGTTACTGTTTTAAATATACCATTTTTCTCAACCATATGGGCGATGTGTATGTATGCATGTGTGTGTGTGTGTGTGTGTGTGTGTGTGTGTGTGTGTGTGTGTGTCTCAAAGCTGGATGATTTAAGGCACTGATTGTCTTTATCATGAGTTTGGTGAATTTCTAATTTGATCAAATGTGTCCTTCCATTTATTTTTATGTATAACTTGTAATTATTTTCATGAATAACTTGTAATTGTAAAATTACTTTTCCTTGAGTAATAGTTTGGGTAATTGTTAGATAACTTATAATTTAATGACTTATGACTATAATGATTTAAACTTTTCTTTTCCTTTAATTATAATACTTTAAAGCAAGAATTGTGGGAAATGTTGTTGGTTTTTTTTAAACAAAATGAATGTACTGTACAACCTTTGAGAATAATCTAATTTACACAGGTTCAATGACAGCTTTCAAATAAAAAAATTAAAAACTGATTATGTAAAAACTGCTTTAAAACTGTTTTGAAGGACACTTAATTTTAGTTTAATGTCATACTGTGCTCTCAGGGGTCAAACTCTGATTGGAAGTGAACATCTCTATGGTCTACTCTGTTATATACATAATGTGCTAGTTAGGTTGATTAGCTAAACAAGTTACACCTGTGCCAAACTGATGTATAATCTGATTATTCTCCTTACAAACATAATAAAATATCATTTAAAAATGTCAAACTGTGTTTTATTTGCCTAGTTGGGTGTCAGAGCTGGAAATGAGAAGTGTCTAAATGTTCATCTAAATTGTAAAAAGCACTATAAAAATAAAGATAAGTTAAATGGATACAGTAAGTATGCACTTAATAAAGTTAACTTGAAGTATACTTTTAAAAGTGTGAAAAGGAAGAAAATGAAGGGTTTTCCTCCCTAAAACAGAGAACAGTTGAGTATTTTCTATGCACTGCAGCAAGAAGCGTCTTACCATTGTTGAGATTCATATTCTGATTTCTAATGTCTGTGTGTTTTGAGTGATTCAGATGTTCAGTGTGTTTTAATGCAGGGGTTTTCAACCTTTTAGGACTTTTGTGTTCAATAAGTTACAATTGTCATATACTCTAACCTAATTCATAGGTTTGTGTTCAATTAGTGATAAAAGTGTAATGACTATTGTAGCCTAAAGTACAGGCTTGTATCCAATAATAAACGGAAAAAAACATTTTTATTACAAGAAAAGCTTTTTGTAATGTGTGGGAATTTGTGCAATTAAAGCAATTAAATGGATTAATTAATTGCAACACCTTGTAATTAATTAGATGAAAAATTTAGATGATAGTAGGTGATAGTAGATGTGATGTCACTGACAGAGAGATAGAAGGACAGTTGCTCCTTTAGAATATGTACAGGTGAGATTTAGGCCCAATCCCAATTCTATTTTTATACCCCTTCTCCATCCCCTTGGCCCTTAAAACCAAGTGTGAAGAGGAAGGGCTTCAAAATGTACCCCTAAGAATTGGGACAGCACTACAGCACCTGCACACCGTGGCCGTACTCATCTGTAAACACACAAAAACAACACTAACATTATAGCAGTCACTGTAAAAGCTCATTCTCAGCCACTAGACTCTTCTGACTGGGTGTTCAAGTGTCATCGAGTGTCAGAATGTTGTAGGACTGCTGTACAGAAGTTATGATTAGGGATAACGCCAAATTTAGTTTCAGTTTCAGTTTTATTTTAGTGCATGGTTATGAATATATTAGAATATGATCTTGTTTCTAGTAAAAATTTGTAATAATGACAAAAAATACTAATTTGTGGATCTCATTACTTCAGGGTTCAGCAATACTGTCGTTGTTGCTGGTGTATTCTGTGAAATTTTCTTACCCCTTGGTTTCGAGTGTGGTCCTGAAAAATCTTCGTTGGAAGGGCTATCTTCTCCTTAGCCCTACGCCTTCAAGATGAAGAAAATTGGGACACCCCTACCCCTTCACGGAAATGCGCAAAACGAGAGGTAGGGGTAAGGGGAAGGGCTAGGGGGAGAATTGGGATTGGGCCTTAAACTGGCTGTGCCCACTAGGTAGACTCATGGCCACCATCATGTGCACTGTTAAAATAGTGCTGGCTGTCTTGTGGACTGAAGAACTGCTGTTGATTATTTTGTGTGTGTAAGCCTTGAACTCATTGGGATTTTGGACTGTTGGATCAGCATGAGTCAATATGGTGGGTGTTAAGACTCTGGTGGATGCCTCTTGTTGAAATCTGAAGTAGCTGAGACAATAGAGTACCATGAGGGAGCCACAGTGAAGTACAGGGGCAAGCCCAGCATTGAAACTGCTACAACTTTATCCATCCCCACTTATCTTGGGTCTTGCTGTATACTGCCCCTTACTGTATCTTTCTGGAGTTTGCATTAACACTGTCAAAACCTCATTCTAAAGTGAAAGAGAAAGGACACAGTTAAGATAAATGGCAATGTGTGCAGGTCTTAAAGTGATTGATATACTCAGACTTATGACAGATATGATTTATGCCCCCCTTAAATCACAAAAAAGCACATCTGGCTCATCTCAAAGAAATTGTGTCTGTTCCAGTGTGAGATCAAGAAGTACATTTACTATGTGTTCTTAAAAAAAATCTAATCAAATCAGAAAAAAATAAGTGAAAATATTTATTTTTATACACTCAAATAATAAAATAAAATAAGTAGTTTGCTTGTTCAAACTTTAAAATGAGATGAAACAACACAATTCTTGATATTTCATTGGGACAACTTAATGTTGTATGTTCAATCCACATAAATTTGTTAAAAGTGTTAACTTAATTTGTGTTGGGACAACATAAATGAATTGTGTGGAACTCTACATTTTGTACAGTGTACATCAAGTCACTTGCACCTAAAGCACATATTGTAGATAAAATACTTTGATTAATTCTTTTGAAGTGTTGGTGCTTAATATTAGGCTTTCATAATTCAGAAAAAAATCCATGTTCTCTCTCTTTAAGTTTATTTATAAACTAATTTCAAGAGAAGCATGTGATTATAATTGACCATGGCTGGTCCTGCGTTAACTAAAGCATGATTCACCAATTAGATGAATACTGACTGAAGAATCCCCCCTTTCACCCCTACTCCTCCACCTTTACCTTCATAAGGTGGCATGGTGGCCCAGTGGTTAGCACTGTTTCCTTACAGCAAGAATGTCACTGGGTCAAATCCTTAACAGGCCAGCTGCTTCTGTGTGGAGTTTACATGTTCTTCCCGTGCTCACGTGTGACAGAATTTCACAAGCTCAAACTCTAGTGTGACCGCAGCTTAAGTGTGGGAGATTTCAACCTTCACACTGATGAAACTAATGATCACTTGGGATAAAGCAAAATGTCCCTCATTGATACAACAGCCTACCCCCTTAACCACCGATTCCAATCACCTGAGTTCTGAGTTCATGCACACCTGATCGCCATTCCACAATCAAGACCAACCTGGATGTAAGCATCCCATTCCCACTCACTTGTTGTCTATATCTCCACTACAGTTAGGACTTCTCCGCACCTCCAGAGACACTTACACAATCTATGCTGAAGTATTCCTGATCTCCTTTGTCTTCCTGTTTGTATTCTGTTACCTCTTCTCCCCATTGGTAAGCAAGCTTCTGGAAATCCCTAGTGGTGGGCAAAGCGAGGCTTTACAAAAACAATGCTGTATTGATGGCGTATCAGCAGCTGTATCCTATCTAGACTACACCATAAAACATTATTAAAATACATAAAATCAGGATTTTGGAGTATTTGTAAGTCAGGATTTGAACCCAAAAGTCATTAGAAGCACAGTAACAACATGCACACGCACAGTCCACTAGGCCACATGAAACAGAAGTTTTTTCTGACTCTGTCAGTCAAATGCACATTCGCCAGGTCTCGAAACGCTGTCATTATCATTCTCTCTGCTACTCTGATAAGTGAAGTTTATTTATAAACTAATTTCGAGAGGATCACGTGCTTATGATTGCTAGCAGCTGGACCCACATTATCCAATTCACTACGCACCTATCAGATGATCCCTAAGCTACTATAAATACCCTGGGTTTCATATCACTGCTATCTTCGCTTTGAAGACTGCCGTACCAGACTGCTAATGCTACTACTACTACTACTACTACTACTACTACTACTGCTACTACTACTACTGCTACTGCTACTGCCATTGCTCCTGCTACTGCTACCACCGCTACCGCCACCATCGCTACTGCGACTGCTGCTACAGCTACTGCGAATACTACCGCTGCTATCATCGCTACTACAGTACTGCCACTGCTACTTCTGCTGCTACTGCTAACTGCTACCGCTAAACCAAGCTTCAACGACCCAGTACCGCCACATCTCCAAATACCAACTTCACTTCAACAACCAACAACATGAGCAGCAGCAACACCATTAACAACAACAACGTCATCATCACGCCAGAAGAACAGGACAACAACCCATCAACTCATCCTATCAACATTAAATCTCCGACAACCCAACACCATACAACAACACCAAATCCACAGCCTCAAGCCGAAAACCCAACACGAGGTCGAAGAATCACACGCTCCGCCACCACCAGATCAAACCGCCTCAGATCACCATCACCCATTGCTTCAAGAATACTTAATATTTCACCTGTAAAAACTGTTACTTAGATTTTACTCAAAAAAATGAAGGCAACATTTTCCAACTACTTTTTGTAAGTTTAGTGAACTTCTTGTTATTTTAATTTGGTAAAAATCAATATTATTTATTTTGCTGTATGCTAAAAAATTGAGTAGAGTCTACAATATAAAGCAATATATTTGAGTTTAACCAATGTGACAAAGCTCAGTAAATTAACCAAATCATACTTCGTTAAAATAAGTGACATTTAAAATAGGAAATTCAACTTTTTGATTTT
>CAIGQZ010035277.1:45118-56794 GCA_903798205.1 Danio tinwini
CAAACCCTCCACACACACAATATACTCAAACCCTCCACACACACACAATATACTCAAACCCTCCACACACACACACACACACACACGATATACTCAAACCCTCCACACACACACGATATACTCAAACCCTCCACACACACACACACACACGATATACTCAAACCCTCCACACACACACACACACGGTAAACGCTTCAACAGCGCATTAATGACGCGGCTTTAGGAGAGAGCGCGCGCGCGTAATGAAGGAAAGCGGGAAACTTCAGATCGGGTTAATGAACACGGCTTAATTAAACCTCATATTAATGCTGTAGTTGATTAAATGGCCACTGAATGTTTTGTTGAGGAGTTTACACACACACACACCTGTATATAATGAGTATCTCGGGTTACTGTTAGGGCTCAGTGTGTGATTGGCGTTTATTGGACATCTCTCGGTGCGGTGGAGCGGGGTTTGGGCTGTCATCATCATCATCATCTGTGAAGGTAAGACCTGCTTTACCACATTGCCAGCTTGTTTGCAGGTAAGTCACCGCAGTGTTAGTGTACTGACCTGAGTTCAGACGGAGACACCAGTGTGTGTGTGTGTTGCTCATTCCTCCTCTGTACAGGTGATCCTCCAGGTGTGTGGGGTATTCCTCCATCTGTCTGCAGGTAATAAGCACTAAAGCTCGTTTCAGCCGCACTCCTCAACTAAACTGAACACACTGCAGCTTACAGAGGAGAGCAGTGCAGAACATCTATACACACAATGAGCAGCTGCTGTCAATCAGGCACACAGCGCTCTGATTGGCGCAGGATGATGAGTGGGCGGGTCTGGAGGAGAGGAATTCCCTGGGTGACTCATTTACATATGCATGATCCTGATTATGAGAATATTGCCTTCATTTACTTCAGCAGATGCTGGTGTATTAACACACTCTAGGCTAATGAAGGAGCAGGTAACCCTGATTAATGTTCACCTCACACACACACTGATAAACACTGGTACCAGAACACTAATGTCCACTTCAGAACCAGCACCCGCTCAACAGTACACCGCTGTCCAGCTCAGTAGTGTACAGTATAGTGCAGAGATGTGCTTCAGGCTGTCAACACACACAGGAGCAGCACGATACTGAATATACCTGTGCTCCCTCCTACAGCACACACTAATGTCATCACGGACTTTATTAATCTAGAACACCGCTCGATAAGCAGGTCTGAAACTAATAATGGAGCTGAATAAAGCTAACGTATTGATCATTTATAGAGAACACACACCGTGCAGTCAGAGATGACATTAAACAAGCTCTTTAGATGACAATAAACACAGAATATTGAGTGTAACTATCCGGAACTACAGCACACACACACACACACACTATTCCTTCAAACTAAAGCTAATATTAGGCATGTTTACAGCGCTGAGAGGATTAATCAGTGATACAATGAACTCTGAGATGAGGAGAGCGTGAGCTGATCATCTAACAGCACTGAAGGACAGCAGAGATCAGACAGATGCAGAGATCAGACAGATGCAGAGATCAGACAGATGCAGAGACTCAGTTTATTAAACTCCTGTACAAAACCAGTGAAGCGTCCATTAAAAATATTTACAAAGATTTACACTGAAGAAAAACTCAAGCGGTGAGATCGTTCGTTCATTCATTCATCATCATCTTCATCCTCAATGATCGGCCTGGACCTGAAACACACACACACATATGTACAGTTCAGTGAAGTACACACACACACACACACACACACACACACACACACACACACACACAGTATCAGAGTGAAGTTCAACACTCTTGAGGACTCATTCAGGGATGGCTGACGTGAAACTGACGTTTCGACACCGTGTCGAGATCCCAAAGCACAAGTTTCAAAACACTGCACCGAAGCAAAACACTTCAGTCACGTGACCTGTGTGAAGCATCGATCAGTTCAGAAGCGTTTCGAGACCTGGCGAATGCGCATTTGACTGACAGGGTCTGACAGTTCTTCTGTCTGTTATGGCCTAGTGGGCCGTGCGTGTGCATGTTGTAACTGAGCTTCAAATTACTTTTGGGTTCGAATCTCGACTTGTACAAATACTCCGAAATCCTGATTTTCTGTATTTTAATGTTACTGTTTTATGGTGTAGTCTGGACAGGATACAGCTGCTGATACGCCATCAATACAGCATCGCTTTTATAACACTGCAGAACAATAATTCATTTCTTACAGTACTCTGATGGTTGGGTTTAGGTTTTGAGTAGACATAAATAAAATACAATAAATGGGAAATTTAATGAATAATATAAATAATTCTTGTTAACTTCTGGCCACAACCGTGTCTGATTTAGCAACAGCCCTGTTTTAGGACCAAAACAAGACATATCAGTATCAGACTGCAGTAAATAAAGCAGCAGCTCTTAGGTGAAGTGTAGATGGGATACGCGGCCGGGCGGAAGTGCAATGTGCACATCAATATAGCAGCATTAATGACGCTGTATAACAATAATTCATATTTTACAGTAGTGTGACGGTTGGGTTGAGGTGGGTGAAGACGTTCATAAAATACAATAAATGGGAAATTTAATAATACAAATAATTCTTGTTAATATCCGGCCACAACCATATCTGATCCAGCAACACCTCACAATCTCACAAACTGCAGCACACAGAGTCTCTGATGAAACCCAGGAGAAAATGACCGCACAACACACACTGCAGTGGAAGATTACACAAGATAACAGTGTAGAATAACATTTAGAGCTTTAATACTTTAAGAGCCTTAAATGTCCATCAAGGGGTTAACTTTTAATACTTCAACACACACACTGTTCAGTAAACACACACACACACCTCCTCTGCGCTCTGCTGACACCGCTGCCGCCGGCCTCCTCCTCCTCCTCCTCTCCCTCAGGATGAAGGTTCTCCTTCTCTGGTTTTCTGCTCGGACCACCGAAGAAATCCCCAATGCCCTTCTGCCAGGTAGGGGTGGGCCGCGGACACACAGGGTTCCCCCCTGCATACTTATTCTTGGCTGAACACACACACACACAAAAGCATGAAAACTGCCCAACACCTACACACACGGAATCACAAATGTCAATGGCACTAGTCAAGACAGTGTGCAGATGCTGGACTTTAGCGTTGTGTACAGGTGTAGTAACGAGCAAACAAAGGAAACAGCACAAAGGCAGAGCATTTTACAGGTAAGATTTCATTAATGTTTCTGTATGTTATGAACTTTTGTGCTAAAGTCACGTTATTGATGCTAATACAGACACTACTGCATTCGCCATGAGGCAAAGGAGCATCAACTCGCACTAAATTGTAGGCTTATGCTAGTTTTGTTCAATAAAGCAAACCATGTTATAAAATATAGAATAAGACGCTGCGCTGCTAGAAACTTGCATTATTGTCGGCTAAGTGAACGAGTCGTTCATAACAGAGATTCATTCACAAATGATGGAGAAGGAAGAGCAGGAGACGGTGTTTCAGGGCACGGATTAGCTCAAGTTAAACAGGGAGGGTGGATAATACATTGACATGCACACACACACTCTCTGTCAGGAATGCCGTGCGGTCACTGATCCATCAATATAGAAAAGTGATGTAAAATTATCATTTTTCATAATTTAAAATAAATATTTGTGTACTGACCACCGGGAAAACTCCTGATCATAGATGTGTGTGTATATGTGTATCTCTGGCTTTGGATGGCCACAGTGCTCCACTTCACCGTGGTCCTGCATTCATTTCAAAGGAGCGCTACCCTGTACTAAAATGGCGGCTCTATTGACGCAATCCTTCTAATAGACAACAGTAGGGTAGGCGACACCTAATGTAAATATATATGACTGTCATAGCAAGCTAATGGAGGGGCGCGGGTAATATTAATATGCAGTTGCTATGGAAACGCAGACTTTAAGACCTGAATAACCACAGAGAGCAGCTTCAGCACATGTGTAATGACAGAAACTGCACAGGACACAAGCTGCACAGTGCGCGTGCACTCACCAGGCGTGCCCGACTGCGCGCCGCCGCTCTGCGCGTTCGAGGATCCGGATGCGCCGAGTGATTTCCGGGGCGCGGAAGCGGCAACAGCTAAAACAAAAACACAACAAATGATCAAAAACAGCAGAACACAGAGAGAATGGCGCGAGTTCCGCTTCCGGTGCTCCACGGCTGCACTGAGGCGCGGGTGGAGGGGAAAGTGGCGCCATTTCAGCTGTTCCCCATTAAACTCCGACAAAACAAACATCATTAACGCTAAAACAAACATCATTAACGCTTAAACCACAAAACAGCGCGATCGGAGTCCGCAAACACACACCCGTTTAGTCTGAGCGTGAACATCTGGAGACGCGGGGTTTGGCGCCACAGCCGTCAGTACAGCAGCACAATCTGGCGGCAAATCACCCTCACAAAGGAACATCCGCCATAGACTAACAACCGCGCGCTGTCTGGATTAACAGATCATTATCGGAGATTAATCAGCGAGCTGAGGAGCTTTGAGAATTGGCGGGAGATAATAATGATCAACGCATTTACTCTTCATCATTATCATCGACACACACACACAGTAATGATAAGTGTCCTCCTGTACAGTGCTATAATGGCCGCAGTGAGGGTGAAGAGCGTCTGCACGGCCGGCTCTCCCCGTCAGCAGTAATGCCGCCATTAAGTGACCGCTGCTGTAGTCATTCTGCTCAGCTTTACCTTTCCTGTAGGTTCCGGGAACTCCGTCAGCTTTAGTCCGTACCATCGCGCCTCTGCGTGTGTTACTCAATGAGTGTGTAAGCTCTTCTGGAGATCTGTGTGTGTGTGTATTCGCTGCAGCTGCTGGAGGAATAAAGCTCGCGATTCCCGCCTTCGTTTTAAAAGAAAAGCCAGCGCGCGTGACGTTTTAGGCCGTGAACCAATGGATGGACAGGAATATGGCACACGTGACCGCTTCTGTTTTAAAGGACTAAAGAACGGCTTACAAAGTTACACACACACACACACACACACACACACACACACACACACACACACAAAGATAAATATGATACACTCATAATTTGTGTGTGTGAATGCCCAAAACACCAAACACGCGCGCGCTGTAAACACACAGTTACTGCTCCACACGAACACACCATTGGCGTGAAAAATAAAGGATAATATAAATATCAAAGCCCCCTTATAAGTGAACACAGCAGAGGAATCAGACAACTCCGCGCCTGCTGCTGCTACACTGGTGTCTGTCCTTATTCAGCCACTAGAGGGAGCTACACACACACACACACAAACCTGGATAAACCTGTTCCTCTGCGTCTGTCAGCGGTTCTGTTGGTTCCAGATGAAGCTGATGTCCACTGGTGTCGGTCTCCTCCTGCTGTGTTTGCTCTCCTCTGGACTCTTCATCAGCTTCTGTCCTAAACTCTGTGCTTCATGACTGACGGTGGTTAATGTGATGCTCCTCAGCTGTGGTGCTGGTCTACAGTGATGTTCATCAGATGATGAAGCTCTGCTCTCGGTTCAGTGTCATTATGATCATATTCCGGCAGAACAGCGGAGGAACTGAAGTCATCTAGGCTGGGCGGGGCCCCGGAGACTAAGGGCGGGGCTCTTCTGCCTGTGACCCAATCAGAGCCCGGGGGCGTGTCCACAGCTGTGCTCAGTAGTGTGTGTGTGTGTGTGTGTGTGTGTTCTGCAGACCCGCGGGAGCAGCTGAAGCAGCGCCGGTAAGAGTTCACCATCTTACACACAGATATTACAGGTGTATTAATACTGTGACTGCAGTCTAGTGTGTGTGTGTGTGTGTGTGTGTGTGTGTGTGTGTGTGTGTGTGTGTGTGTGTGTGTGTGTGTGTCAAACAGCTGAGATCATGCTTTATTCTACACAGTGTAATCAGAGTTTAACAGCTGTGATGAATCTAAAATCTGACTTTATGACGGCTTTAGTTCTCCTCAAGCATCATGACTTCAGTCTGGGGAAGGGGATGGAGAAAACTCTCTGTGTGTGTGTGTGTGTGTGTGTGTCTGTCTGTGTTCTGTGTGTGTGTGTGTGTCTGTCTGTGTGTGTGTGTGTGTCTGTGTGTGTGTGTGTGTGTGTGTGTGTGTGTGTGTTGAGTCTCATCACATTCTCAGGACAGATGTTGTACTCGGCGGTGAGCTGACTGTGCTGGAGCCTGTGCTGTGTCCTCATTCATTACACCACACACACAGTAATGTTTATACTCCACACTGTGGTGATGCTCTTCTGTGCAGTTCTGCTCATATAGGCCAGAGTGTGTGTTATTAGAGCGGTAAACAAAAGCAGTCTGTGTGTAAAGAGCTGAGTGTGTGTGTGTGTGTGTGTGTGTGTGTGTGTGTGTGCGTGCGTGCGTGTGTGTGTGTGTCGTCATCAGTGTCTCCTGTGTTTCTGCTGTAAACACTGTATTATTGTGTACTATATTGTGTGATGTCAGCGTGTGTGTGTGTGTGTCATCACTTTCTCCTGTGTTTTGTTTTAATGAGTGTATTATTGTGTTTGGTGTGTGTGTGTGTGTGTGTGTGTGTCGTCATTAGTGTTTCTACTGTAAACAGTGTATTATTGTGTAATGTGTGTGTGTGTGTGTGTGTGCTGATGTATGTGTGTGTGTGTGCAGATGGATGCGTGCAGCGCTCAGGACTCTTCTTCTTCCTCCTCCTCCTCCTTTGGGCTGCGTGTGTGTGTTCAGGGTGTGTGTGGGGGGCCGGTGCTGCTGCTGACCCCTGAGGGCCCCAGGGCTCCGTGTGCTCCAGATTACCCTCATGTGTTCCTGCCGGAGCCGCGGCGGCCGGAGCCCGTGTCCAGCATGAGCGGCAGCGCCTCCAGTGCCCCGGCCCCTTACAGCTCTCCGAGGGCCCCCAGGACCCCACCGCTGCTGAACCGCCAGCGGGACCCGGGGATCCTGCTTCCGTATGATCCCTGCAGCCCCGGCTGGTCCAGCACCCCCTCCTCTCCGCTGATGGTGAAGAGGGCCCAGATCCCGCTGCCCGGGGCCTCACACCCTGACCTGAGGGTGGAGAACCTGCCCTACCAGCCCTCACACATCATCTGCAGACCGGCAGCCGGAGGGCCGCATCGCAGGGCCCAGAGCCTGGAGCCCAGAGCAGCAGAGGTCACAGGGGTCAGACCCGCATCACTGAGGTCAGAGGTCAAGGACGAGGTCACAGGGGTCAGACCCTCATCACTGAGGTCAAAGGTCAAGGAGGAGGAGCAGTCTGACCCTGCCAGAGACACTCAGGTAGAGCAGCAGTTACAGTCAGTGTGCGCCCACTGATGATGATGATGTGTGTGTGTGTGTGTATCTGCAGGACACTCCAGATCTCCTGCAGGGACAGGTCTCAGGTCAGCTGGATGAGGACTCTGCTAAATTACTGATCCGCTTCCTCAGGGCCGGGTAAGACTGACCCCAGACCAGCAGCTCTCTGCAATACTTGACTCTGATTGGTCGATGGTGATACTCTGAGGTGCGTTACTGTCCAATAATAGCTGACTATTATAGTCATGCTGACGCTGCTCTCCTTCAGGTCCAGTGAGGGTGAGGCTGTGATCAGGCGGCGGGTGGAGCTGCTGATGGAGCAGACGGACATGATGAAGCTCAACATGCTGGAGGAGGTGTGTGTGTGTGTGTGTGTGTGTGAGAGAGAGAGAGAGAGTGTCTGATGTATGTCAGTGCTTGTATGTGACTGATGTCTGTGTGTGTGTTTATATGTGTGCATGTGTGTGTGTGTGTGTGTGTGTGTGTGTGTGTGAGCAGTGTGCAGGCCCTCTGGCGCAGCTGAAGGCTCTACAGGACAGCAGGGCGGCGCTGGAGGTTCAGGTCCTCCACTTACAGCAGCAGCTGGAGGCAGAAGTGAAGGTGTGTGGTCAAGTGTGTGTTCAGTCATGAGCGCTCAAGCCTTCTCATGACACGTGTGTGTGTGTATGTGTGTGTGTGTGTGTGTGCAGAACAGAGAGTGTGTGTGTGAGCAGAAGCAGGAGCGAGACGCAAAGCTAAAGAGTCTGCAGGAGGAGCTGAAGAAGAGCAGAGAGGAGCAGCGCATGCTCCGACACACACACACACACCTACAAGAGGAGCTGCAGAGCACACTGGACCAGTGAGAACACACACACACACACACACACACACACACACACACACACACACACACACACACACACACACACACACAGCTGGGAGAATGATGAGTTGAATGATGAGCTGAGGGTCAACAAGGCAAGGCAAGTTTATTTCTATAGCACATTTCACACACAGCGGCAATTCAAAGTGCTTTACATAAACAAGAATAAAAAGACAAGAGTAAGAAAATAATAAAAACAGATAAAAACAGATAAAATATGTTAAAACAGGTTGTAAAAAAAATGGAAAAGAAGAGAAGAACAACAGTGTGATGTGTGGGCTGCAGCACAGTGCTCATTCAGTAAAGGCTCAGCTACACAGATGTGTGTTCAGTCCTGATGTGAATGTGTCTAATGTTGGAGCACATCTGATCATTTCTGGAAGCTGATTCCAGCAGCAGGGGGCGCTGTTAGTAGCTGAAGGCTGATTCACCTGCTCTGACTGAACTCTTGGAGTTTCTAGTTTATATGATCCTAGAGATCTGAGTGATCTGTTTGTGTTCAGTGAGCATATCTGTAATGTATTGAGCTCCTAGAGCATTTAGTGGTTTATAGAGCAGTAATAACACTTTAAACTCTATTCTGAATGTAACTGAGCCAGTGTAGAGACCTGAGGACAGGTGTGATGTGTTCTGATCTTCTGCTTCTGGTCAGAATCCTGGCTGCAGTGTTCTGGATGAGCTGCAACTGTCTGACTGTGTTTTTGGGAAGGCCGGTGAGGAGGCCGTTACAGTAATCCACCCTGCTGCTGATAAAAGCATCAACAAGTTTCTCTACGTCTACACTGGAGATAAAGCGTCTGATTCCTGCAGTGTGTGTGAGATGATAGTGTGCTGATTTACTCACTGCTCTGACATGACTACTGAAACTCAGATCTGACTCCAGAGTCACACCAAGATTCTTGACCTTATTGTTTGTTGTTTGACCTTTAGAGCCAAGGTACACATTCACCAGGAGAAGCTCATCTCTGTTCCCAAACACAATGAGATCCAGCAATACCAGCACTGTTAGTTTGCCTGAATCTGTATTTAGGCGGATATCATTGATTCTCTTTATAAGAGCGCTCTCTGTACTGTGATGTGCTCTGAAACCAGATTGAACATCGTCTAAACACTCTTGGAGTTTAAGAACGTGTTAACCTGGTTGTAAACAACTTTCTCAATGATTTTTCCAATGAAAGGGAGATTAGAGATTGGTCTGTAGTTGCTCAATAGTGTGTTATCCAGGCTGCTCTTCTTCAAGAGGGGTTTAACAACTGCAGTTTTAAGAGAGTTTGGAAAAATCCCTCAGAGAAGTGAAGCATTTACCACTTTTAGGAGATCCATTTCTAGACAGTGAAACACCGTGTTGAAGAATGATGTGGGGAGCGTGTCAAGACTGCAGGTTGATGTGTTCATAATTTGCACGATCTCCTCTAAGATTTTACCATTAATTGCCATGAGATCAGACATAATGTCTGATTTCTTAAGTTGTGGTTGAGCTTGTCTGACGTCGACACAACTTGGCTGATTGGATGAGCTGATTGCCTTTCTGATATTATTGATCTTATCAGTAAAGAAATGAGCAAACTCATTACATTTACTTTCAGAGAGTGGTTCGCTGGGAATCCTACTGGGGGGTTTGTGAGTCTCTCTACCATTGGCAAAGAGTGTACGCGCATTATTTAAGCTGCTGTTTATAAGGGTTGAAAAGAAAGTCTGCCTAGCAGTGTTTAGTTCCACATTAAAAGCATTAAGGCTGTCTTTATAGATATTATAATGGATTACTAGTTTCGTCTTTCTCCACATACGCTCTGCTTTTCTGCACTGTCTTTTCATCATCTTTACCGATGTTGACCTTGACCAAGGTCCTTTCAGTCTGCCAGTTCTCTTCCTGACTTTAACAGGAGCAATGCCATCTATGACATTCTGAACTTTAGAGTTAAACAAACCAAGGAGAGAATCAACAGAGTCTGCAGATATGCTTGGTGCTAGCGATATGGCCTTCATAAACCGCTCACTAGTGTTCTCATTTATGCATCTGTTTCTGACAGAGACAGATCTGTCTTCAATGGCTGGAGTGATCAATATATCAAAGAAAATACAGAAATGATCAGATCAGTGCAACATCCTTTAACAGCAGTCGATGAAATGTGTAGACCCTTAGTTATAAGTAGATCAAGAGTGTGTCCACGATTGTGTGTCATGAGTTCTTTTACAGCATTGATTTCTGGATTATCAATGTGAATATTATAATCCCCAGCGATAGTAAAATAGTCAAACTCAGAGGTTACTATTGATAACAGCTCTGTAAAATCATCAATAAAAGTTGGAGAATATTTTGGAGGTCTGTAGATAATGATCAGTAAAATGCGTGGAGCACCCTTTAGTGCTATACTCAGATATTCAACACTCATAGACATCTTTAAACAGGGCAGTGATTTAATAGACTCCAGATTTGAATGATTTGCTATACGGCCTGAAGATGTCTTTGGTTTTCTGTCGCATAATACAACACATATCTGCGAAGAGAAAGCTATAGGCACACTGGGTTCCTGCTTGTTCTGTAAACATCTGATAAAGACCCTGTTATCTAAGCAGGCCCCCGACACACATCACTGTGAGCTGTTGTGTTCATCAGCTGAAGATGGGGTGTTGTTTGTGCCCTGGCGATGCAGTAAAAGTCGGAGGGCTCTTCCAGGTGGGCTCCGAGGCGGTTGTGGAGCAGGCCGCTTTTTTTATTGATAACTGGGGGCTTGCAGCAATGGAGTGTGAGAGTTTAGTTCCAGCAAACACCAGTTCCTCCATCTTTTTTAAAAAATTCAAGAGAGGCGAGCAAGGTGACAGTGAGAATGTGTCTGGTGACAGAGGCTGAGGGTCTGGGGTTTCTGGCTGTTGAGGTATGTTGACCTGGCTGTTTTCCTGGAGATCATCCATGAGTGCTGAGAGTTGGTGCTGTTCTGGTGCGTCACAGTCTCTCGGTGTTAAACTCTGTGTGCAGGGCTCAGACAGCAGTTTGGACCACGAGGAACAAACAGCATTCATGCATTTACGTGTGTGTGTGTGTGTGTGTGTGTGTGTGTGTGTGTGTGTGTGTGTGTGTGTAGGCTCCAGCAGGTCAGATGTGCGCGTGATCAGTGTCGCAGTGATGTTAAAGCTCTGCAGCAGCAGCTCTCCATCCTCCATGATGAGCTGGACGCCCAGAGTGAAAAAACACACACACACACACTGCTGCAGGTACGCACACACACACACACGCACACACACACACACACACACACTGCTGCAGGTACGCACACACACACACACGCACACACACACACACACACACTGCTGCAGGTACGCACACACGCAGCCACACACACACACACACTGCTGCAGGTACGCACGCACACACACACACACACACACACACTGCTGCAGGTACGCACACACGCAACCACACACACACACACACAGACACAGACACACACACACACACACATACACACACACACACACACACAAAAACTGTGTTCAGCCGAGGACATGTGTGTGCTGACTGTGTGTGTGTGTGTTTGTGTGTGTGTGTGTCAGGATGTGTGTATGC